>CM076582.1:1422197741-1422436116 GCA_034641835.2 Pinus albicaulis
ACTTTTTTCCAGCTATGCCACAGGCTTTATAAATTGCGTACATTTAAACAATATTTCTAAAAATTCCAATTTATAGTTCATTTATGAATAAAATTTTAAGGCAGATGGACGATAATATACCAGCATTTTTCAATTTAGAAGTCCTAGGTGTCGAGAGTGAACTTGGGAAGGAGCCTCTGCAGGGAGCTATAGCAATGGGAAGATTAAGCCGTTACTGAACACAGAGAAGCCGTGGGATGCAGGCCTGGAAATTGACGTCCTACCGGACGTATTTTAATTTTGAGGACGTATTTTACGGTCACCCAAAAATTGTGCACGTCAAACCTGACGTGTAAAATACATTGAGTGCCGTCATTTTGACGTTCACTTTGAAAATAGAAGCCGCCGTAATATTTTATTGTATTTAAAAATATAAATTCTCAAAATTATTTATTATATATTATAATTCACATACTACAATAATTCATTGGGAATTTCTAAATTTACGCAGAATTTCTAAATTTACTTTGGAGATTTTAGATTTCATATGATCTGATAACTTAGCAATAATAATAATTATCTACAATGTACACAGTGCACAGTACACCCGGCAGCCATTATAACAACTTTCCAATTCGTTCCACGATTTTTCTGTTTACTAATTTCCAAATAAATTTACCAGACTGCTTTACTGCTTTGTCATCTGGTTCCATAAATTTGCTGAAGAATTTGTCATCTAGTTCCATACTTTTCTCTACTTACTAATTGTCAAAAGTAGTAACTATTAACATCACATACATTTTTTAATTTACCCTACACGACTGCACTGTTAAGAATTTGTGGAAGACTGCACTGTTGAAGAATTTGTGGTCGAAGTGTGCATTCTTTCTCGATCCGAAGTGTTACTGCGATCAGCCTAATCTAACCAGTGTGGGGAGCATCTTAAACTAAGGTAAGGTTGGTAGCTTGTACGACTGTGTTTCAGGTCGATATGCATTTGATGTCTATTTAATTTATTCGTTTTTGCAGACCTCGGATTTGCATGTTTACTGCTCCTTTCGTTCAATCTTTAGTTTTATTTCGTGACATGTGCTTAATCTGCCACAACGCCTGGTTATTATTCGTTTCATAGATAGTGTCATATGTGTTTTAGCGCGGGTGGTAACAGGTTTCACCAGGCTCCGAAATATTGTTTTCCCATTCACTACCTGCAAGTTTTTGGAGGTTAGAGGTCTTTACTGTAACAGCTATTGCGACTACCTCAATCGCAGGAAGAAGCTTGAGGGTTTGTCCAGTTCAATCTCCGAAACTGTTAATATACCTGTAATGCATACTTGAACGGCTTCTTCCAAAGAATTTCTTCGAAAATCCTGCTGTTTATAGTCCTGTAGCACTGAAAGTATGGAGAGCAGGTGAAGAATTATCCTGTGGCTTCCTGGACGCTGAAGGGAGCTTAGAGGAGTTCGAAGACAGTTCTGGAAAAAGTTGTTGCATTAGAATATGAACAGGAGAACTCGAGTTTGAAGACAGTTCTGGGAAAAGTTGTTGCATTAGAACTGGAAGGGCTGGAATGCATATATCTTGGAAACTTTCGTAATGTAATTCTCATCTCATGAGTACAGCTGCACTCTGAGTAGCGAGGTTCCCACGGTGCGAGCTAAACTCTTCGAGCTGGGAGGAACGAAGCGCTTCGTGTATAACAGTACCGAGCCTGGTGGTAAACAAACCAAGAATCTCAAGCACACAACATGAATTTATAGTTTTTGTTTATCTTAATGTTTGAGCAAAGAGTTTTGTATTCGTGACCCATGCATAGGCCCAACATGCTTATGTCGTTTTCTTCAGAAGAATCCAGAGGTATTGGTACAGGTTGATAGGGTATGAGGTTTTTCTATGGTCTAAGTGAGGGGTATTTGACTCATGGTTGTAGCACTCATTGGCTACTTTTGGGTAATATGCTGGACAAAGGGGATCCTGCAACCCCTCAGATAACCAACTCCTACCTACACAGCGTATTTAGTTCTTTCTCTGCATATTGGGCTGTATTGATAAGTCACTATATGTGTAAACTATATGATTTTAAAATAAACTTTCATGAACAACTTATGAACAAAATAGAGTTATGGCTGAATTATTGCATAAAAAATAAATGCTAGAAGATATAATGCTACTCATTTAGTTTATTAGCATTTGCACTATATGATTCTATCCTTAATCTTTATGAACAAAACATAGAGCTATGGCTTGTTTATGGCATAAAAGAGCTAAAGGGTGGAAGGATGGAATATTCAATGCTCCTAGTTTAATTTATGAAAGGTAGATAATTGAGATAAAACGTAAAATGAAAGGCACCTAAAATTTAAAAACGTCATAAAATTTTCATTTGACAGGCAAAGGGGATTTGAAATTCCAGGCCTGGTGGGATGGACCGTGGACGACCTACCTGTCAACCATGGGCCTGTGGCGTGATCTCAGTGTTATTCGAGACTTCTCATTTGCCTTGGCGCGAATGTTGAATTTTGAACAAGCGATCTTGAAATTTGAAAGAGGAAGAACTGGACGACCCGACCAACTTTGCCTGGGAGCTCATGAACGAACCTCGCGACCTGTCTGATCCCTCGGGTGATACGTTGCAGGTAGAGACTTAATGTTCATGCATACCGTGCCATCTGAAGTGAAACCAAGTTTCTATTATCTCATAGACATTTATAGATTGGTTTGCAGAAGGTCTACAGAGCTGTATAATAGTACAGTAAACATTTTTCCTGCTCCTAGAACTTAGAGCTCGGAAGTTACTGATACAAGAAGTTAGAGTTTTCATTGATTTGGAATTCAGATTGTTCTTTGAATGATTTGGATAAATTTAAATTTATTTGTTAGATAAATGTCTTTGAGATAGGTCGGATGATAAGTTAGGTTCCCAGAGATGGCGTTGTCTGTTAAGTGTTGAATATTTGGGGGCTACTGTAACGATCCGACGAGGGGCTACTGTAAGTATTCAAAGTAGTGGTGAACTTGGCAGGATTGTAGGGTAAGAGGTGCATTAGTAGTTGCGGGATATGTGATTTTCCGGGGCCTGTCAGATGGTTATTGTTTCTCTGATACCACTGGGGTATTATGCTGGACAAAGCTGATCCATCACCTGCTCCGGCCAGCAACCGCTTTATATCCAGCCTTACTAATTTTGTATCTGTCCTCTGGGAGGGATTCTGGGGAAGGTGGTGGGGTTTGCTGGTGATATCGAGACCATGCAAAGACATTGGTTTTAAGATGTGCCATCATTGGTGGGGATGCAACGGATGTGTATGCTGCTGTTTGGACCTATGATTTTTTCAGCTGAGCAAGAGCTTCCATACACAGTGCAGGGTTGCTTCTGGTGACTGTTTTCCTACCTCCGCCCACCTTTGATTGGGCTCTCGGTAGGATCACACCTGAGAACATTTGGTGGGCACGGGAATCGGCTTCTCCGGGTGGTCGTAAGTGGTGGGTGGCTGGAGTTATTCCTGTAGGGTGGTGTAAGTGCGTAGGTGACTTTGGGGACTCCATGAAGTGATTCTGCAATAATTGCTGGATTTTCCGGACTGATATGGGGATGGTCAAGTGATCCGAATCGACATTGATTTCGTTTCCATAACATTGGTGGGTGGATCGGGTGTCAACTTGGGCCTATCTTTTATGATATGGATAGGCGTCAGTAAATCCCCACCTACTGTTTTACTACATCGTATCTCCCTGTCATCGTTATTTGGGTGGTTCACATGCATCAGAGGATCCGGGGACCGTTGGATTGGCAGGAGGGCACCCTCTCCTTTGACCTATCTGCACAGGAGGCCTTTATTGCGGCAACGCTGCTGGCTGAACAACACTGTGGCAGGAAAAAGAAGGCCAGAAGTACGTCTCCCCGGCATCCCCAGGGCCCTCAGTTGGTTCTGACTGAATCGGAGAAGGAGAAGACGCGCTCTGATTACACCTCTCACATCCCCGACAAAGGACCATCCCACCCTCATCGACGGAAAGGCAGCCGAAGGCAAAGAGATAAGGATCGAACTGTTTACAGGCCTGCTCAGGATGTGAATGAGGTGATATTAGATAATGAAGACATTATGTGGTCTACAAAAATGTGCTTTGGTAGGCATATGGATTTACGTTGATTCAAAGGAATTTGATATGTATGAGTGGGCTCAGAGGTGTTGGGTCAGGAAAGTTGGATACATGCCAAATATTAGCATGTTAATGGGGAACTGGTTCACAGTACATTTCATGCATGAACATGACTGCAGCAAGTTTATGGACAGGGTCTGGGTATCTGGTCGTAGCTATCTTCAAATCATGCCATGGTATTTGGGTTTTTACCCTCTTGTGGATGCACCTCGGGGCAAGTTCTTATGGGCCAAATTTCCTGGTCTCCCGCTAGAATACTAGACTGAAAAGGCTCTCAGTGCTATTGGGAACTCCATTGGATCGACTAGGTACGTTGATCCAAGGAGTGTTGGTATTCGAGATAAACGTGTTGAATGGATTTTGATCGAAGTACCCACAATGCATGAGTTGGCGGGGGATGTAGATTTGGTATGGGATAAAAGACGACACAGATAGCATCTCGATTTCTGGGGTATTCCCTTTCGTTGCCTATGTTTCCACAAAATAGGTCACCTACAACGGGAGTGCCCACATAGATTCTCGAAGCTGAGGTGGAGGTGCAATTACACCATAACAAAGGGGAGTGGCTGCAATACGTCTTTATCCACTGAGGTGGATGCCACGGGTAAGTCGCTTTCATCTCCAGGTCGGCTGAAGGGAAAAAATATCTGTGACTACAACACAGCTTCTGATGTTCCTCAGTATTGTACTAATGGGCTCCGTTCATTATCTAATGCTGCTGACCACGGGATGTCCACTCCTCCTCCCCCAAAATCCTCTCCACTTGCCGATATCCCTGCTCGATGCCGATATGCAAACATCTGTGTACGCCCTCGGTCTGACAAAGGCCTGATCACTTCCTTGGGAACTCCTATACAACCCCATATTGCTGACTCCCAGCCTGAAAATACTCTTCCACATTTCCCCATAAACGATCCCCCCACTAACAGTGGCCTATCTGTAGATAGCCCTCTCATTGCATCTCCATCTATGCCTGCCTTGGAATGGGCATCCCCATACAATGTTCGATCTTTCGCTGCTGACTAGACATATGAATCGCCCAAAAATACAGTTGAGACTGACTTGGATGGACTTTTAAAGAACCCAGAACTGGACCTTGCGGCTTTGACAGTCTTTGACAGGAGGACCATTGAAAAATCCCCTACTATATCGCCAAGGTTTGCTGCAAACATTACAGTTCGTAAAGCCACAAAATCGGGATCCAGGCACTTCAGAGGGGAAAAGAAGACGAAAGAGCTTTTTAGGGGTGAGATCTTGAACCTACAAGAGATTCCTATCATGGACTCAGAGACGGACTGGGCCCTTAGAGCAAGCTGCCCAGCTAAAGGTGAGACATGACCTCCATACTGTCCCTCAATATCAGAGGGATTTGCGACCCCTCAAAAATTAGCCGCCTCAGGGATTTGGTTAGGACTCTTAGGCCATTGATCATATTTCTACAGGAAACTCATTCTCTCCGGAAAACTGCAGCAGACGCCATCATCGAGATCTACCCAGGATGGAACGCTGTTGGGGTTGATTCAGTGGGTAGATCGGGAGGTATAGCAGTTGGCTGGGATGTGAAGATATATAGCCTCACGGCTTACAAATTTTTTGGTGGCATCTTTCTTTATGGCTTTTACAGGGGGATTAGCGAACAGGTGGCCATAATAAAACTATATGCACCCTGCAATTTGAAGTCGAAATTCTAGCACAAAATGGATAAAAGTGGCATTTTGGATCTGAAATACCTGATGCTGATAGGGGACTACAATGTTGCCCTCTCTGTGGAGGAATCTTGGGGAAATAAAGCAAGGTTAGATAGGGTTGTTGACAGAGTTTTACACATCCTAAATAGTCGTGATCTGGTTAATATGAAAGCACATCCTGCTGTACCTACCTCGTCTAGCCATAGGTGTGGTGATGAATACATCGCTAAGGTGCTGGATCGTGCTATGGTCAGCACAGGTATGATAAAAATCTTGGGACACATTCGCCTCTCAGTCCAGCAGTCCTCTCTATCGGACCACATGGCCATATTCTTATTGTGGCGGCATGAACCCATCAAAAAAGGGGCCCCTTTTAAATTCAACAGGGTGTGGCTCACGGACCCTGACTTTATTAAGCTGGTTAACACTGTTTGGAAGGATGCTAACGATGCGACCTGTCATGTTCCTGGGCTGGTTGAGAAATTGAAGATTTTGAAAAATTCTGTTAAAAGATGGGAGCGTGACAAAAAGTGCGCACAGAGAAAAGAAATGGCTAAGATCTCAGATTGCATTGCCAGGGCTTATGATTATTCCTTAACCCACCCTCTAGATGTGGAGTTTTATGAACACTTAAAAATACTGGAGGATCGGAAGATTGAGCTTCTTAAGATTGAAGAGATCACTTGGAAATTAAAAAGCAGAAATCAGTGGCTCAAAGAGGGTGACCTAAATACTAAGTATTTTCATGCGTGTGCATCTGGCAGAAGGGAAAAAAACACCATATGGAACATATGCAACAAGGAGGGATCCATCATTTCTGATGAAGATGAGATCAGGAGGGATGTAGTAGATCATTTTGGGGATTTTTATCAGGTAAATGAGGGGATCTCTGGCCACAACCAATAGTGGGTATTAAATCACATCCCGGAGATGTTTGAGCAGGTATCTGTAGAGGGTCTCATGAAACCCATTTCTAAGGAGGAATTACTGGAAGTGCTTAAATCTTTTGCCAAGGACAAAATCCCTGGGCTGGACGGATGGCCGATTGAATTCTATATCGGCTTCTTTGATCTTATAGGGGATGAATTACTGAAGCTGATTGGGACGATCAGAGTAAAGGGACATATTCCGGGTGCCATAAGCACCACTTTTATAGCGCTCATTCCGAAGCCTTCAGATCCTATCTCCTTCTCGGACTGCCGCCCCATTGCACTTTGCAATGTCTTGTACAAGATATCCTCGAAGGTGATTGCAAACAGGTTAAAGGCTACACTTTCCAGGTGGATCTTGGATGAACAGTATGGCTTCCTAAATGGCAGATCAATACATGATGCCGTGGCCATCGCATAGGAAGCTAAGCACACTATGCATGAACAGAAGCAGGCTGGCATTATCTATAAGGTTGATCTCTACAAAGCTTATGACTCTATAGACTAGTCTTTCATTAGACTTGCTCTCTACAAGATTGGTTTGCACTTGCCCGCCATTAGATGGATCATGGCGTGTATATGCATGGTGCGTTATAGTGTCATCATCAATGGGATTCCATTCGATTTCTTCAGCGCAAGACGTGGGCTGAGACAGGGCTGTGCACTGTCTCCGCTCATTTTCCTCCTTGTCATGGATGGTTTCAACCGATTGATAAACAAGGCGGCTTGGGAGGGCCACTTCATAGGTATGCTGGTTTCTCCACAGGTCAGGATTATCCACTCTCTTTTTGTTGATGATTTATTGGTTTTTGGATGCATCCTCCGCAAAAACTGGGTCTTCCTTCACATGTTGTTGGACAGAATTGGCTTTGCCACAGGGATAATCATCAACAAATATAAATCTATGCTCCTATATGACCACGGTGAGGAGCTGGAAGTTCAACATATTGCTGAGATTCTGGTGGTGGGTACTGCCAAAATATCTGATGGTATCACCTACTTGGGCTTCTGTTTAAAGCCCTGTGCATATGTGAATAAATACTGGGAATGTATTATTGAAAAATATGGGAACAAAATATTGAAGTGGACTAACCGATGGCCTACATTGGGCGGTAAATTCATCCTCATACAAGTTGTTCTATCGCAGCTCACGATATATTGGGGCCACCTCTACCTTCTTCCTGTGTACATTTGTGTTAAGATAAATGCCGTTGTGTCTCAATTTTTATGGTCTAGAGTGGAAACACATAAAAAATTCCACCTCTGTAAAATGTCGGAGATCTCGCTTCCTAAGGTGATGGGCAGGTGGGGTCTGTTGGACCTGCGGACTTTCACATTCGCCCTATTGACTAAATAATTGTGGAGGGCCTTGACGGGTAACGGCATCTGGTCGAACATCATGGTGGAAAAATATTTGGGTATTAGATCGCTCGAGATTTACATACTAGGCCCTATTCTCTCACATAAACAGGCCTCATTGATATGGAGGAGTTATCTAAATGCCATGAGATAATCAAGAAGAATGTGATGTGGAAGTTTGGTAATGGGAGGCGGATCCCCATCCCATGCAAAAAAATATTGGGCGTTGTGTCTAAATCATATATTGACCCAGATTTCTTCCACAGGTTGACTCATAGAGGGCTCATATACATATCTGATTTCATAACACATTGGGAAGTAGGTGCTCCTATATGGATGACTTTTGAGGCACTTGGTATGCAGGATGATGACAGGGAGAATTGGCAGAGCCTCATCAACTCTTATCAGGGGGCTAGTTTCTTTTTTGATCCTACGGGTGACCAAATTGTATGGGGTGGGACATACAAGGGCCCAAACATCTGTGTCAAGGATCTGTATATGCTCATAATAGCTGAAGGCCACACTACCACTGATATTCCTGGCTTCTCAAAGGTGTGGAAATGGAATATTCCCCACAAGATCACACTTTTCAATTGGCTCCTCAGAAAAGGAAAGATTCTCACGTGGGAGAATCTACAAAAAAGAGGGAAGCATGGACCGGGACATTGCACAATGTGCAAAGAGGAGCTAGAAACTGTCTCTCACATTTTCTTTGACTGCAAGGTGGCTTTGGGACTTTTGGAAATGTTTTCACACTAGGCTGATACCCCATCTTGGAGACCGTTGTCACAGAACCATGCATATGATTATTGGGCTTCAAAGGATGATGGGAATAAGGCCCTTCCCTATTATGTATGCTGGGAGATTTGGTGCTCTAGGAACAACATGCTATTCAATGGGGGGCTGTGGGATACCTCTAGGATATACACGCGAATTCTAGACTAGCTCCAAATTATTTCTGCTCCGGAAAAGATAGATAAGGACCTGTCCATTAGATCTAGACCTTACTGTATCCATATTCCAGCTCTATTTTTCGATGGAGCACAACAGGAAGGAATCTGCAGCTACGGAGCTTGGCTTAAAATGTAGGGTGGGGAGCACTACCATATCATCTGGAACGGAGGCCTGGGATCTAACAATAAAGCAGAGGTCATGGCCCTATGGAGCAGACTCATAGTGGCCAATCATTTGATGATTCCTTGCATTGATATATATGGGGATTCCCAGATTGTAATCGATGGCATTTCGGGCAGGGCTACTCTCAGGTGTACAAATCTCAGTGGATGGGTTGATCGAATTCTCCATATTCTTTCACAATTTCAAAGAGCTTCCTTCCACCATATATACAAAGAATTAAACATGAGGGCAGATAGGCTATCAAAATTGGGGCTGGAACAATACTTTGGTTACATTACAGTCATCCATTATAGTGATAACAGGGAAAGGGCTTCCTTCAGATTTACATTGTAGGATCACATCATTTGGGTTGCTGTAATTATCTTTCTCTGGTTTTGTATACAGGTACATTTGACCACATACAGTGTTAACATAGGTACCAGATCATTTTTCTTTTTGGAGGTGTAGGTGGGTGATACCACCAGGAGCATTGAACTGGATCTTTTTCTTGACCCGGGACTTCCACAGTAGGTTTTTTATACTGGGGTCATGCGGTTTTTGGGGCAGAATTGAGCCTGGTGTAGATGCAGTTATGGGACAATTAATTGAATTACAAACAAGCCTGGATTTCTACATGGATGCTACAGTGGGATAATCTACTTGGGGTCAAGCGAGGCAGGTTATTTTATGTATCTTTTAATGGCCCCTACATTTGTTCCTTATCGAGAACAAGTGAGCGAGAACTTTTCTACCGAACCTGTGCTCGCTTTCTGTGGTTGGTATAATTGGTAATGGTGCACATTACCTGCTCCAGGTATTGGTGCTTTTTCTTGTTATTGACAGGTTCCATACTGCCTACAATGTTAATACCGGATGGTCATATCACTGACATGTTGATAAGGTATGTCGGTCAGCCTTATTATGGTCAGATCACATGCCCTCACGGTTAATGATCATGTTTTGGATGTCCTGGTTTCTCTGAGATAATTTTGGTTTCTATGTATGTCGGAGCTCTGCTGCATGATTTTTATTATCTACCTGGGTCTTTAGCTGCCTGGGCATTTTGGATAGATCTTGGTAATTAGTATATACATGTTGGATCATTTAAGGGCTTTTAACAAGTTCCTGTAGGTGTATTTTGGGATTATTATCTCGTTTGACATGGGTCATCCCTTTCTCCTGGATGGGAATTGGGTTTCTCCCTTACAGATGCGAATGTAATCACTGATAGACTGTTTTCTCTTTATATATACTCAAAACAGAGTTTTTTCTCTTGTGAAAAAAAAGTTTAAGCCAGATGTACTAATCAACGGCCTAAGAAGTTACCATTCCACACGCACGAATCTAAAAAAAATTAGCTAAACTCTTATATGTTACCATTTAAGAATCAAAATTCAATTCACTCTCGAATTTATTATGCGAAAATAAGGAAAAGCGCCGACACCGGCAAACAATATTTCTAAAAATTCCAATTTATAGTTCATTTATGAATAAAAGTTTAAGCCAGATGGACTGATCAACGGCCTAAGAAGTTACCATTCCACACGCATGAATCTGAAAAAAATTAGCTAAACTCTTATATGTTACAATTTAAGAATCAAAATTCAATTCACTCTCGAATTTATTATGCGAAAATAAGGAAAAGCGCTGAAACCGGCAATCCTTTAATGCATCAAAATCAATCTCCACGCATTTAGTGCATGTGTCTGCTAGTGCCAAAACTTGAAAGTGTCACAGTTTCAATACCGTTTTTAAAGAAAATAAAATTCCAACATTTTCTTAATTTATAATTAAATATTCCAAATAATTAATAAATTCATTTGGAAATTTTAGTAAATTAGTTATAGAGTAAAGACTTGGGTATATCTTAAAATTTCTTTTACATGGTTAAGAATTGTTATGAATGTCACAGGATTTTCTTCATCAACGACCCGGCTGGCATAAGCGACGAGGCGGGGGTAAAAAGAATATTTATAAGCATAATATGGAGATCAGAGAGGTTGCTCTTGATTATGATGACCTATGTTTGAGGGTGGCGAGTTTAGAGAAGAGGGCTGTTATAGGCAGATGGATGTTTCCAGACAGGGAGGACTTTGACACTATATCATGGATCAACCAGAAATGGAACCCTATCATTGGATATTCTCCCAAGGTCAGCTCACTTCTAAATGGATGGTTTATCATTCATTTTTTGGACGAGAAGGATGTGTCCAAAATTATTAGTAGGACATGGGTTCGTGGCAGGTGCTATATGCAACTCATTCCCTGGTTTTTGGGCTTTAACCCTGTTACAGAGGCACCGAGATGTAAGGTTGTTTGGGTTAAGCTCCCGGGCTTACCTCTGGAGTTTTGGACTCTCAAAACTCTTAAGTCAATTGGGGATGCCATTGGTACTACAAAGTATATAGACCCAAGTATTGTGGGTGCGACAGACAAGAGGATCGCATGGTTGCTTGTTGAGCTGGAGTACGTGGGTGGTCTCCCTGGGGACGTAGATCTTATGTGGTGCAATAGGAGGCATAGGAAAAGGATCGATTATTGGGGAATCCCATTCAGGTGCCTCATTTTCCATAAAACGGGACATTTGAGGGATCATTGCCCATATCGTCTGAAAATCGCGAGGGCGGATTACATGGGGAGGTATACTGGCAGGCATCGATGGGGAGATGATAATGCTGGGACATCGACGGGTCGGCAATCAGGTAATCCTTTATCTTCGTCCTTTGAGGATGATGTTTTTAAAAATGACAATGGTCCACATGAGTACCCTGTTGCTCAAGTAGCGGCTACTCCAAATATAGCCTCATATCCATCTTTTGATCGTAATATTAGCAGAATCATGGACCCTCAAGTTGATAATGAAATAGGGGTTACCCCTTTATCTCCTCCTATAATAGGGCGGATGACTGACCCTCCGATTCCATGCCCTTCCTATGCTCCCGCGGAATCCACATTCCTGCATGATAATCCAAACATTAGTATCTCCCGGGCCTGTTTAGGGAATGACAACAAAGGGAAGGGACCTTGCAATACCACGGGGGGTGCTCTCATTTGGGATTCTATAAAGACTAACTGCAATATTGACCTTAGGGATGATCCCTCCCTGTATAAACTTTCTATGGTCGCGGGTCAATCATCGAGCTCTCAAGAGGGGAGAATGCCAAATGAAAAATCATCGTTGACTGCTTTTCCGATTTCCTCTGACAATACTCCTGTTCATTCTGACCCTTTTCGTTTACCGGATTCTCCAACGAATTCTGTTGGGAGTGATATTGAGGAGCTTATGGGCAACCCAAACCTGGACCTGGCTGCACTTACTGTCTTTGAGAAACCTATTATGTCTCCAGCCAAGCACTCATCCACCTTATCAACTGCCATTATATCTATTAAAAAGAAGGCCAAGGCTGCATGTAGATTAAACAAAGGGAAATACAAGTCCTTGTCACTTTTCTCGAATGAAGATGCTTGTCTTACTGAAGTTCCCATAGCAAAATCAATTTCTCTGGACAACTCTCCTAGGGCGCTTAGAGCACGTCACCCTCCCCTACCTTCGCCATGACCCACATCATATCCATGAACATTAGGGGGTTGGGCGATGACTCCAAATTCCATTGCCTGAGAGACCTTATAAGATCAAAAAATCCTATTTTATTTCTGGGACAAGAAACAATGGCGGACAGATCAAAGGCCATCAATTGTTTTCTCAAAATCAAGAAAGGTTGGCATGCTACGGCTATTAGCTCATCTGGCAGAGCGGGGGGTCTTATCGCTATCTGGGACCCTGGAATGGTTTCTTTCAGTGCTTATAGCTTTTTTGGGGGTATGTTGTTGTCGGGGCGGATGCGAGGTTTTTCATGCAATTTCAATATTATTAACTTATATGCTCCATACTCAAACAGGATAGCTTTTTGGAACAGAATGATGGCGGCATGGATTTTGGCTCTTCCAAACCTAATTATGATGGGAGATTTTAACTCTTCTTTAAATGGGGACGAGATTTGGGGCTGTTATGCACGGCTGGATCCCCATGCTACTTTCATTAATGATATTTTCTCTCAACAGGGTCTTGTAGACATCAGACCTCGTCCTATTTCTCCTACATGGACCAATCAGTGTGCGGGAAATGAATATATAGGCAAGCAGATTGACAGAGTTGTGGTCCAAAGTTCTGTGATACTCTTATTGGACGAGCCTAGAATGATGGTTCTTTGTTCAGATATTTCGGATCATATGCCCATTATTCTATCTTGGTCGGTGTCTAGGACGTTCTTTGGGCGGCCCTATAAATTCAATCGTATATGGCTTGAAGACCCAGAATATGTCAAATTGGTCGAAGGGATATGGAAGGATGATTGTGATTTGGATGGGCGGTATGCATGGGATAGTTATCATTTTCGATTGCAGAAAATCAAACATGCATCAAAAAGATGGGAAAGAGATAAAAAAAGGGCTCTAAGGGCGGAATTTGATGATATACAACATCAAATGGAGGGGATTATAAACTCTTTTCTATCGGTCTATCCATCCGACGCCACTCTGGAACTACTCATGCAATTGGGTGTGAGGAAAAGGGAAATTTTAAGGATCGAGGAAGTATCATGGCGCCTCAAGAGTCGGATGACATGATTGGCGGAGGGCGACCAGAATACAAAATTTTTTCACAACTCTGCTAATGAGCGTAGATGCAGGAATTTCATATGGAGCATTCTGAAAGATGATGGATCTATTGCATTCGACAGTCAGGACATTTGCAAGGAAGCGTTGGCATATTTTTCAAAGTTTTTTAAGCTACAAGAGGGTATTGATGCAGATGCTCAGGTATGGATGCTAGACCACATTGAGCGCTTCTTCGATGATGATGCAATATCAAATCTGGATAGGCCCATATCTGGGAATGAAGTCATTATGGTCCTAAAGTCCTTTTCTCGGGACAAATGCCCGGGTCCGGATGGCTGGCCGGCCGAGTTTTTTATTCACTTCTTTGAGCTTATGGGTGAGGAGCTGACCCAGATTATTGAACACATCCGGATTAATGGGGTTATGCCGGCAAACCTCAATTCTACTTTTATCGCTCTTATCCCAAAATCGGATGCCCCTCTTACATTTGCTGATTATAGGCCAATATCCCTATGTAATGTCCTGTACAAAATTAACTCTAAAATTATTGCTAGCAGGCTGAAGGATACATTATCGAGTTTTATTTCCAAGGAACAGTACGGTTTCTTAAAGGGTCGTTCTATTCATGACGCCACTGCCATCGCCCAGGAGGTCCTGCATTCTATTCATACTGAGAAGGAGGAAGCCATTGTGATGAAGGTTGATCTTCATAAGGCATATGATTCTATTGATTGGGCTTATATCAGAAGGGTTCTTATGAAAGTTGGTCTTCCTATTCGCATCATAAGATGGATTATGGCGTGCATTACCACAGTTAGATACGCAGTCCTCATAAATGGTATTCCTACTCCCTTTTTCTCTCCTGAGCGTGGTCTTCGCCAAGGATGTGCTCTATCTCCGCTTATTTTTATTCTCATTATGGATGGCTTCAGTCGTATTATGCATAGGGCAGAGCAGAGGGGTTTTATAAAAGGATACGCTTTCTCAAACACGGTTTCATGTTCCCACTCATTGTTTGTAGATGATTTTTTGATATTTGGCTATTTGGTCAGGAACCACTGGTTTTATACCCACTTGATGCTTATGAGATTCCAATCAGTTACTGGGCTGGGCATTAATAGAGGCAAATATTTTATCATTTTCGAATATGGGGACCTTAATGAAATTTCTTTCATTGCTAACTTTATGGGGGTCAAATTCAAAGAAGCTATGGGTGGGTTTACATACCTGGGTTTCTTTATTAAACCATGTGGTTACAAGATCAGGGACTAGACATGGCTGGTTGATAAGATGAGAAGGAGGATCACGAGATGGACTCACCGCTGGTTGTCATTGGGAGGAAGGCTTATCATGATACAGGCGGTCCTATCCCAAATGATGGTTTATTGGGGCCATTTATATTATTTACCAGAGGGGGTCATCAATATGATTAATCGTGTCATTGCAAATTTTCTCTGGGGTGATTCTGGAGGCTCTTATAAATTTCATCTATGCAGATTAGAGAAACTTTGCCAGCCAAAGGAACATGACGGGTGGGGAATCCTCAATACAAGGAACTTTAATATTGCTTTGCTCATTAAATCCGCTTGGCGCGCAATACACGGGAATGGGATTTGGAGTGCGGTTATCCACAGTAAGTATATAGATGGCGATTTTCTTCTTCAAATTTTATATATGCAGGTCATTTATCTGCGTTTCATATCACCCATATGGTCAAGTTTTAAAAAGGTTATGGGAAGTATATCCGAACGGCTGGCATGGCTTTTTAAGGATGGGAGTAGGATCCCGATCACTTTCAACAACATCATTGGCCTACCACAGGATGCGAGGCCATCACAGGACCTGCAATTCTGTTTAGCTCGCGGTGGACATCATTTCCTTGCTCAGACTATAAGGGAATGGGCTTTTGATGCCCCTATATTCAAAACGGCTGTCCAATCGGGTTTGGATGGTAGATTGGCGGTCGAATGGGATCTGCTGCGTGACTCATTTCGGGCTGCTGGATTTTGCTGGAGTGCTGAGGAGGACTCAATTGTATGGGATGGATCTATGATCGAGGGGGGTATTATTGTTAAGGAAATATACAGATCGATTAACATAGCATCCTATTCTGGACAGTTTTCTAATACTTTTTTTCCATTCTGGAGGAGAAGGATTCCCACCAAGATCGTTCTTTTTGGGTGGTTAGTGTGGAAGGGTAGGATCCTCACCGGGGAGAATCTTACTAAGAGGGGTTTCTGTGGCCCTTTCAGATGCTGTATATGTGGGACTGATGAGGAGACCATTAGCCACCTTTTCTTCTTTTTCCCTGTTACTAAATGTCTATGGGGACTTTTCTCTTCCCATCACATGGGTCAGGGATGGATTCCTGATGATTTTATATCTTCTGCGCTGGAATGGGATAAATTGCGTGGTAAATACAGGTCCCTCCCATTTTTTCTCATCTGGGAGGTTTGGTTAGGGAGAAACAATATGGTCTTCCAAGGCGTTCCTTTCCAGATTCCTAGGATCTATGCTGCTATCAACAGGTGGATTGAAGATCGGCCATCTCCACAAATGGCTATAGTGGACTTTTCCTATCGTCTGAGGCCTCATGAAATGGGCATTCCTGCTATTTATTTTGATGGTGCATGTGCTGATGGCGTTATGGGATGTGGAGCATGGATTAAGCTCTCGCAAAGGGAAAGAATTGTCATATACTGGAACGGGGGCATGGGCACAAACAACAAAGCTGAAATCATCGCACTATGGGGTGCTCTGTTGGCTGCCACAAATTTACAATTGCAGAATGTGCATGTTTATGGTGATTCTCAGGTCATTATAGGCTGGATTACAAACAAGATGGCTATGAATTGCCCGGAATTATCTGGATGGATTGGGAGGACTCGGTGTTTATGGAATCGGTTGAACAGGCCTCCAATTTCCCACATCTACCGTGAGAACAATACCAGGGCAGATGATCTCTCCAGGAAGGGGATTAATTCTAAATACGGGATTATGTATGTCAAAAGTTTTATAGATGGTCTCCCCTTCTAGCAGGACCAAATCCAAATTCCATAGATGGCGGTTTCTCCGGTTTTTTGGCATTTAGTATCCTTTTTATGCTTTACAATATCATTTCCAAATTTTGGGATGTGTCGAGATATGCTAGATCCTTTATGTTCTGTCTGATGTTTTGCCTGGTTATGATGATTTTATATGTCAGCGGCATGTTATCAATATGCACCATATCCACGCGTGCCGGGACTGGAATTTTCAATCCGGTCGGATACATTTGATCTGTGCGGGCCAAATATGTTATGAAGGGTATGCTGTTTGTCAATATATTACAGTGTACCTTTTTATTATATCACAGACCACACTCATCGCTGATGGATTGATCGGATGGGAGGAGAATCTTACGCCT
This sequence comes from Pinus albicaulis, assembly GCA_034641835.2. Taxonomy (NCBI): domain Eukaryota; kingdom Viridiplantae; phylum Streptophyta; class Pinopsida; order Pinales; family Pinaceae; genus Pinus; species Pinus albicaulis. Next base: position 1,422,214,997 of record CM076582.1, read on the forward strand.
ATCGAGCGAGCGTGACAGTAGATTTTCCAGGCGAGGTTATAATTCCTTGTGACAAGGATCTTCACGGTTATTGACGACATGGATTATCAAGCGAGCAAGTTTATATTATTAGACAGGCGAGCTGGTTATATTTTTCAGGAGTGTATATGCTGTATCATTCAAGCGAGCGAGATTCATAACTGAAAGCGAGCGTGACTTTTTCTCAATGGTGAATCTGAAAGTATCACACAGCCACTGTTCCTTCTTATGGGCTCTAATTATCAATGTTACCATCATTTCCTTACAGTCATTTATCTATACTTTTCAATCGAGCCTGTAAGATACAGTGCCTAATCATGCTGCTTCCTTCCTTTCGATGAATCTTATTTAGGAGATAATATGTATAAGCATCTATAACTGTAAATCTCCAATTTTGTTTATTATCCATGATTATGATAATTTGTATCGGGACTGATCTGTCCCTGGAATGGGGAGGCCCTTATCATCTTTCTCTGCCTCAATACATGAGCAGCATCAACGGGCAATATGATGATTTCTCGCTGAGACTCTTTATCAGCTGAGATTATATGTGGTATATGTACTGTTATTATATTATCAATATAAAACAACGTTTTTTTCTCCTGAAAAAAAGAAATAAAAGGTTCAGAATTGTTTTGAATGTAAAAAAATTACGTTAATACTCCAAAACGGGAAGGAAGTGAAACTCTATCACTTACTAACTACCAGCCAATAACTCTAAATAAAAATAATTTTATTTTTTAAATAAAAATGAATCAACTTACCCTCACCTATAATGCAAATCACATATAAGAAATAATAGTTATCAACTGTTAATATGAAAACTGGATTATGATAAATATTTAGACCATGCCAGAAGAAAATCCATTATAAATTTTAAAATAAATCCATTACAAATTTCCAAAAATACTTTCAAGATGCCAAATTTGAAGATAATTACGTAACATATTTCAGCTTCTCATGCAAACTTGACAAGAAAAATAGCTAGCTTAAACAAAAAAAACTTAGAAATCTGTTCTTCTGCATGCATAGAACAACAATAATGCAATAACTTACTTCTAATTGAGCCGGAGTAAGAAGGTTTCCCCTCAAGATTTCAAGGTTTAAAATATCGAAATCCATTGACACCTGTCCTGGATCAGATCAACAAAATCTCGAATGTACGGAATATTGGGAAGGTATGAATCGAATGTGATACAGTATAGCTATATAGTCTTCGTTACATGCCAAATCATTTATATTTTTTCTTAGGCCATATCATTTATATTAAAAAAAATGAGGTACTACAAAGAAAAATGAAGTGTAACATAGATTTGATGAATTGCACAAGGTTGGTTCAATTTTTAGATTTGAATTTTGGAAAATGTTAAAAATATTTTGATTTTATGCGAATCTCATCTAATTTCATGGCCGCTAACCATATCGATAGAGTAAAACTCATAACAAACTTGTAATTTATTTGTAATCTATCTTTATAGTGTCCATGATGTTGCCTTCTTACCATTTTATCCCAGTTTTTATTTTCAAGTTAATATATATATATACATATATATATATATATATATATATATATATATATATCTAATGAGAAACTCTTAGAAAACGAACACTGTCTCAGAGAGCTTATTGATTGCATTACAAAGACATTAATTTATACATTAATGCGGTCGTAGAAACTACAACAATTGCAATTATTTTCTTATCTATATCAACTACTCTCGTCGACTCTCCTTGATAGACACTCATGGGAACAGACACCATCGGTGTCATGATTAATATTTTAACACCTCCCCTTAATCACGACCTTAATTATTAACTTTCCTGCTAGTCTAAGTCTCAGTTAGGCTTATAATGATACATTTCATTTTTGTCTTCTTGCTAAGTGGTCCATGCTTGATCAATGTTTGCTGGTGCAATTTCATCTTCACTTTCCTTGATTTCCTTATGAGCTCCTTCAACTCCTCTTTGTTTAAGTACTTAACATCAACAACGTTTGTAGGATTGAGATGCAAAGCAACATCCCCAACAACGAAAACAAGGTAATCAATTCATGCTCTGCCATCTTTCCATGAGAAAGACACTTATAGAGTATGGAACAAAGTTGCACAAACTCAACATTGTATTTTGAGTCATGCCCATTGACATGATCCTCTTCATCCAGAAAAATTCACTCATCTTATATTCATCGTCGTATCCTCCATTATCGCGACCATCTTAGAAATGGATCCAATCAAATCTCTATCAATTGGATTATGGGAGAATAAATTTATGCTCTCTGGCACATGTGAAATAGACTCCACCTCGTTATATTCATAGTAATTCTATTTATCAAATATTTTTTTCTGATTCAAAAATACTACCTGAATAGAAAATATCACTCGACCTAAAAATACTTCCAAATGGACTCTCTAGAAAAGCATCATAAAAAATATCATTGTAAAACATTGTCCCACTCATTTATGAAAGCTTGGCCTCCTACTACATGTCCATCGGCTGCAATATTCTTCAGCTATTATGCAACAACACAACAGGACACACAACCCAGTCCTTGGGTAGCCACTTTCTCAACACACATTACCAACGGCAATAATCTCTAAGGGTACCACTGCACGAACAATAGATACTACTCACAAGGTAGCTACATTGAAAATTTGCGCTTCACGATGAACAACACCTCCACATAAAGGTGGGCATCTTCCAAAGGACACACAATCACAACTATTCACCAGCACAATAAATGCCCAAGCTTACAAACTACGCATTACCCAACACGATGTTCACCATGCTCCTATTCCACCGTGATCCATGACTTTCAACGTCAAGTATGTGGATGGAAATTCTTCAACATACACGCCACACCAGTAGCCCAAAATACTAGTCCGAATTGGTATATGCTTCAATGCATAGGCCAACGAACAAGGTTCAATGCTCAGCAATGCAAAGCTCAACTCCACCGACTCTTTAGATCTTTTCCTTTTCCTCTCTTCCATGACTCTCAAGGGAGATCGACTCTCACCAATTCTCAAAATATTGCACCAATCTTCGCATCCTCCACTTACAGCATCATAGCTTAGCACACAGATGGATCTCTACGTTTCACCTACGATTCACACTGACCAACCAATGGCTATGTGACTTTCATATGTTGGAATTTCTGAAGAATTCCAGAACAATAATAGAGAGAATAAACTCCTCTATATAACACAGAGAAATTAATAAAATTTCACTCACAGGAGACAGAATTTCAACTCATAAAACAAACTTTTATTCCATAAAAAATGTTGTTACAAATTCTTCCTCTAACAGAGGGATTTACAAAATATCACTGTCTGCTACAGACGCAGTGCCTTTCAAAACAAATCTCTGTCTCTCTCTATCATAAATACGCTGCTGTGTATTTTCGTTTCGTACTGCTGTGCATAAAAACGGCTCTGTTTTATAAAAAAAACATTACACTCGAACATGTTCTCGGGCCTTTCTTTTATAAGTGGCGCGCACATATTAAAAACATAAAAACAAAACATATAAACTTGTCAGGTCCGCGCTGTTTTAAAACATAACACAAACGAATAAAAAAAATTGCGATTGTGCGATGGGATCACATCGCAAATATCTGTGATCAAGCATATGTGGCGGAACAACAGAAATGCGATGGTGCGAAGATCGCACATCGCTATTTCAAATTTTGCGATGACACATGGTGGAACACATATAATGAAAATGCGATATTGTGATGTTGCGATGTTGCGATGGCGCAACCATCGCACATCGCAGATTTCCATATTCAAAAGACATTTAAAACTTCTGAACTTCTGAAATTGCGATCTTGCGATGTTGCGCTTTTGCGCTCAAGTGGTAGGGACCACTTGTCCTTCCGCTTCATAAGTGACTTCCGCCTGTTCAATCAATTTCATTCATTTTTAGTTGTTGAGGGCTTTAAACCTTCGTAAAGACTGTCTTTAATAAATCTGTTCTTCCGTGCTGTGAAACCACGAAATTCTTCGGCTTTCAAGTCTGCTGTTAATTAAAACGGCTACCGCCTTTGATAAAATATCAAAGGGATCGAATTCCATCTTCTCTTTACTGCACCTGTGCGCTTTCCAATCCTTTTACAATTTGTTCAAGATTTAAACGACAACCGCCTTAGCCTTGGCTTCAATGTGCCGCAATCTTTCACTTCTGCAATTACTGCTGATTGACTTCAGTAGTTGGAATTAATTTCCAACACTCCCCCTTAATTTCAACTGCTGGGTTTTTCTGCATACCCAGGTATTTCCTGAAATGTTCAAAGCTTTTCTGCGCAAGTGGCTTTGTGAGGATATCTGCAAATTGATCCTCTGTTCTGCAATGCTACAAAACTATCTCACCATTGTTAACCAATTCATGTATGAAGTGAAACTTGGTGTCAATGTGCTTTGTTCTTTTATGAAAAACAAAATTTTTAGACAATGCAATAGCTGAGCTATTGTCACAAAATATCACTATCCCTTTTACATGTTCTTGACATAAACTTCTCAACATTTTTCTCATCCAAACTACTTGACACGCTGCTACTGTAGCTGCCACATATTCCGCTTCTGCTGTATACAATGCTACAATGGGTTGTTTCTTAGAAGACCATGAAATGGCTCCTGAACATATGTGAAAAACATAACCGGAAGTGCTCTTTCGATCATCTACACTTCCAACCCAATCATTGTCCATGTATCCAACTAAATCTGAACATTTTGAAGCGGTATAAAAAATACCAAAACTTTTAGTACCTTTAACATACCTCAGAATTCTTTTTGCTGCTTGCCAATGTGCATCCTCTGGCTTTTCCATGAATCTGTAAATCAAACTAACAACATGCATTATGTCCGGCCTAGTTGCAGTCAAATACATAAGGCTACGAACTATGCTTTCGTATAAGCTAGGATCAAAATCCTTGCTATTGTGCTCTCTGCTGAGCTTTAATCCCATCACTGTGGGAGTGATCGCTGCTTTGCTTTCCTGCATGTTAAATCTTTCAAGTACCTCATTAACATACTTTTCCTGTGAGATAAAAATCTCATTTTCATCTTGTTCTACTTCTATTCCCAAGAAGTATCTCAACAAACCCATATCAATCATTTCAAATTCTTCTTTCATGACTGTTTTAAAATGTTCAATAAGGAAATCATCATTACCTGTAAAAATAACATCATCAACATACAAAACTACAATCAAGATTTTACCATATTTTTCTTTGATGTAGAGGGTGGGTTCTCCCTCACACTTTTAGAAAACCATTTTCCAGTAGATAGGAATCTATCCTACTGTACCACGCTCTTGGCGCTTGCTTCAGCCCATAAAGAGCTTTCTTCAACTTGCATACTTTGTGCTCTTGGCCTTTCTTTTCATAGCCGAGAGGTTGTTCAGTGTAAACCTCTTCCATTAACACTCCGTTTAGAAATGCTGACTTCACGTCCATTTGGTAAACTTTCCACTTGTTTTGTGCTGCTATGGACAACACTACTCTCACGGTTTCCATCCTGGACACCGGTGCCAATGTTTCCTCATAATCTATCCCATGCTTTTGTTTATAACCTTTGACAACAAGCCTTGCCTTGTGTCTCTCTATTTTTCCTTTAGCATTACTTTTGGTCTTGTAGACCCATTTAACACCAATTACATCTTTACCTTTTGGGAGTTCAACCAAATCCCAAGTCTTGTTCCTTTCTATGGCATTTATTTCCTCATCCATAGCTTCTATCCATTTCTTATCCTTGATGGCTTCTTCGAAATGAACAGGATCATCAACATGACAATATAAAGCAAACAAAGAATTGATACCTTCATTTGTTATATCTTCTTCATAAATATCTTTCAAATTTTTGATTTTCTTACCTCTTTCAGTAGGTGTATAAGTGCTTGAAGAAGCACTTGAATTTCCTCCTTGTGGTGTGCTTGGAGAAGCACTTTAATTTCTCCTCAAGGGTGTGCTATGCTGCTCTTGTGTTGGTGCTGCTGTTTGGGGATGTATTTCAGCCAACTCATCATCATTTTCATCATGAGATAAACAGTGTTTAACATTCATTGTTTTCTCTATGCTTCCATCCCAAGCTTCCTCTTCAATGAACTGAATGTCCCTGCTCACAATAAACTTCTTGCTGGATGGGTTATATAACCTGTATGCCTTGGATTCCTCACTGTATCAAATGAAAATACATTTCTCCCCCTTTCTGTCCAACTTCTTTCTTAGCTGATCTGGAATGTGTGCATAAGCTACACATCCAAAAACCTTCATGTGTGTGACACTTTGCTTTGTGCCACTCCATGCCTCTTCTGGCACTTTGTTCATAACTGCTTTCGTAAGGCACCTATTCAAAATATACGCTGCAAAGTGTACAGCTTCAGCCCAATAATCATTAGGCAAGTGCTTTGCCTTTAACATACTCCTCGCCATGTCCATTATGGTTCGATTCTTCCTTTCGGCTACTCCATTTTGCTGCAGAGTATATCTAGTGGTAAACTACTTTTGAATACCATTTTCTCTACAAAAACGTAGAAAATATTTAGAGATATACTCACCTCCTCTATCAGTCCTTAAGACTTTGATATGCAGCCCACTCTGGTTCTCAACAAGTGCTTTGAAATTGAAAATTTTTTCAAACACTTCACTTTTGTTTTTCAAAAAGTAAACCCAAGTTTTTCTTGTAAAATCATCTATGAATGTTAACACATAGTGGCTGCTTGCAAGTGATGGAGTTTGCATCGGTCCACACACATCCGAGTGGACAATCTCTAAGGGTGCTTTTGCCCTTATGCTTTTCCCGGAAGGAAAACTTTCTCTGTGTTGTTTCCCAAGAATACAACCTTCACAAAGGCTGTCTGGTTTCTCTATCAATGGTAAACCACTTACCATTCCTTTTCTGTTCAAAAAATTAAGACCTCCAAAGTTGAGATGTCCAAATCTCAAGTGCCATAACCAATTATCATCCTTTGGTTCACTTTGGAAAGTCTCTTGTGCAACTGCTGCTTTCTCTTCACCATTCTTCAAATCTGCTCTCATTCTGAGAGGGAACATCCTGTTCCTTGTCATCTTTACTTCAGCAATACACTGATTGCTGGGTGGTTTGTCCATGATGGTACAAACATCACTATCAAAGAAAACATTATACCCCTTATGAACAAGCTGTCCAATACTTAAGAGATTACATTTCATTCCTGGAACATAATAAACATCTGCTATGGATTTCTTTGCTCCTAATCTTGTTAAAACATTTACATCTCCTTTTCCCATAACAGAAACTTTGCTATCAGTTCCTAGTGTGACTTGTGACTGCACACTTTCATCTAACATAGAAAACATTGCTAATTTTCCTGTCATATGGTTACTACAACCGGAGTCTAGAAACCATAAATCCTCATTCTTTTCTTCAGCCATATTACATACTAAAAACAAATTATTTTGGCTGTCATTTTCCTTAGTGAAATTTGCACTAGTTCTACTTGCCATAGCTTGCTGCTTCTTTCTGCATTCATTAGCATAATGACCATATTTTTTAGAATAGTGACATTGGACATTGGATTTATCATACCTTTGTCCTTGAGCATTCTGCTGACCACTCTGCTGGCTGTTGCCTTGGCCTTGGCTGTGATTTTCACTGTTGCACCTTCCATGTGAATGTGAAGGGCTGTTCCTTCCACCTTTGTTTTGGCTTCTGCCTCTTCCTCTTCCTTTGCCTTGCCCTCTTCCTCTTCCGAAAGAAATTTGGGTTTTAAAGGCATGTTCTAGAGATGATTTTTCACTCCTACCCAATCTCTGTTCATGAGTCATCAGTGATGCATGCAGCTCATCGACTGAAAACTTTGTGAGATCTTTAGTCTCTTCTATGGTGGTGACAATCACATCGAATCTTGAGGGTAAACTTCTCAAGAGTTTTTCCACAATCCTCTTGTCTTCAAGAGTCTCTCCATGAGATCTTATTTGTGTGACCATTCCAATCACATGAGTGAAGAACGAGTCAATAGTATCTGACTCTTTCATGCAGAGAGTCTCAAAGTCTCTCCTCAGCAACTGAAGTTTTTCTGTCTTCACTTTCTCCATGCCTTGATAGGCTGTCATGAGAGTCTGCCATGCTTCTTTGGATCTCTTAGCTACTGCTATCCTCGGAAACACACTCTCATGCACTGCTTGATATAAGAAGAAAAGAGCCTTGGCATATTTATTCTTATTGCTCTTCAGAATCTCTCTTTCTGCCTGAGTTAGCATATTAAACTCATGTTCATCTGCTGGATTTTCAAAGCCTTCCTCAACAAATTCCCATAAGTCTTGGGAGACAAATAATGCCCTCATAGTTATTGACCAGTAGTCATAATTTTTCCCATTAAATTGTGGGAGGTGGATATTTCCTATACCCATACCAGTGCTGGCTCCAGCCATTCTGCACTCTTAACTACAATTCAAAAATACTTGAATGTGTACTTAAAATAAGTAACTGTTCTGCAACAATAACACAAAATCTGTATAGAGAAATACCTTTCGATTCTTCTTGACTGAGTCTTCACACTGCTGGAGAAGCTGCTGCAACAAAGAACTCCTTTCCTTCAGATTATTTTATCTTCAAAGAGCCTGGACTAGCTCCGATACCATGTTGGAATTTCTAAAGAATTCCAGAACAATAATAGAGAGAATAAACTCCTCTATATAACACAGAGAAATTAATAAAATTTCACTCACAGGAGACAGAATTTCAACTCATAAAACAAAATTTTATTCCATAAAAAATGTTGTTACAAATTCTTCCTCTAACAGAGGGATTTACAAAATATCACTGACTGCTACAGACGCAGTGCCTTTCAAAACAAATCTCTTTCTCTCTCTCTCAAAAATACGCTGCTATGTATTTTCGTTTCGCACTGTTGTGCATAAAAACGGCTCTGTTTTATAAAAAAAACATTACACTCGAACAGGCTCTCGGGCCTTTCTTTTATAAGTGGTGCGCACATATTAAAAACATAAAAACAAAACATATAAACTTGTCAGGTCCGCGCTGTTTTAAAACATAACACAAACAAATAAAAAAAATTGCGATTGTGCGATATTGCGATGTGCGATGGGATCGCATCGAAAATATCTGCGATCAAGCATATGTGGTGGAACAACATAAATGCGATGGTACGAAGATCGCACATCGCAATTTCAACTTTTGTGATGACACATGGCAGAACACATATAATGAAAATGCGTTATTGCGATGTTGCGATGTTGCGATGGCGCAACCATCGCACATCGCATATTTCCATATTCACAAGACATTTAAAACTTCTGAACTTCTGAAATTGCGATCTTGCAATCTTGCGCTTTTGCGCTCAAGTGGTAGGGACCACTTGTCCTTCTGCTTCATAAGTGACTTCCGCCTGTTCGATCAATTTCATTCATTTTTCGTTGTTGAGGGCTTTAAACCTCCGTAAAGACTGTCTTTAATAAATCTTTTCTTCCGTGCTGTGAAACCACGAAAGTCTTCGGCTTTCAAGTCTGCTGTTAATTAAAATTGCTACCGCCTTTGATAAAATATCAAAGGGATCGAATTCCATCTGCTCTTTACTGCACCTATGCGCTTTCCAATCCTTTTTCAATTTGTTCAAGATTTAAACAGCAACCGCCTTAGCCTTGGCTTCAATGTGCCGCAATCTTTCACTTATGCAATTACTGCTGATTGACTTCAGCAGTTGGAATTAATTTCCAACATCATACACATGCTTACTATATTAGAGGCTCACCAATGCGATCCTACGCACAAGGAGCAATAGATGGTCCAAAAGAAAAATGAGACCTCAACTTTCGCTCAACACAACTTAATGACTCCTCCTCACCACTACACGCAGTAGGTTACAAATGCACACACTTATCCCTCTAGTCAAACACACAACAGTATTGAAAACCACTACACTATGTCAGCTCCTCAAAGTGGTTAGATTCAATGCTCACACTGTGTAGACCCACACAATAACCAAACCTCTAATCTTTTGTTCTTCCAATCTTATAGGCTCCTACACATGAAATTGAGGCTATGCCTCCTCCAGAAAATACACAGCATACTGCTCCAGTGCAAAAAGTCTTCCACAGACAAATAAGCACTGCAACAACCACAAAAATGTGACCCTTCACACTAGACATCTTTCATGGTAGATTAGCAGCGAATCTCCATGCGTTACCACACCAAATGCAACCATCTCGCCCTAGAGTCAGCACAAAGATCTAACCCCTGATCAGTCATTTAATACCATAATTTTAGGGGAGCTCCTACTCCACAATTCCAAGTCAAATATATTTGGCATCACAGCACCACAGCTCCTCTACTTCACATGACCAAATACGTCACAACCCTCTCTCACGCGTCAATGTCCAGGCCTCCAACTCCTCGAATAGATGTTAAATTGGTGTTGGCCACTTCACACACACAGCATCCAAGCCTCTTCACTTCACTGAGACTATGATTATAACAACTTAACTCTTCGCATCGCCGACCACACAACCCCAAAGGCTATACTAGAGAGCCCATAACACTCGGTCGAACCCTCAGCTCTTCACACCACAACCCACATGGCTCTGATATCGTGTCATAAAATTAAGACTCCCTGAGAGAGATTATCGATTGCATTAAAAATACATTAATTTATACATGAATGTAGTCATATAAACTACAACAACTGCAATTATTTTTTTTATCTATATCAACTACTCCCGTCGACTCTCACTAACAGACACAAACAACTCACTGTCATGGAAACACTCACAATCGGCGTCAACCCATCAAAAAATTCAAACTGAACCTAATCGTTTAACCTAATCATTACGCAACCAAGACATTATTAAACTCATACACTTTGAAACAAAGAAAAACAAATCTTACAGCTAGCAGAAATAAGCCATACCACACTGCAAATAATATTTTTCATATGCCTGCAACTGTGCCTGCATTAGTATCAACATAGGGTAGGCTTTCTTAAGTAAGTTGGCTTCTCTTGTCCAAGCATAACCACCACAACATTGTCCTCTAGGTCTACGTACTGCATCTGATGATTTTACTCACCATCTAGAGCTGAAGGCGCCCTATTAGTTAACTCTTCGGAATCAGCACATAGCTTGTAATAGGAACAAGCGAATATCATAAAAGTAGTAGCAGTGAGGAGTGCCAGAAAAATTAGTACTATTAACATGTATGGAACTAGTGACAACCATGTTCCTGAATATGTGACGAAATCGTTGAGATACTAATCTTAATGTCAGTTATGTATCATTGCATTTAATTCTCTTCTCTGCTAGGTGTCATAGACAGTTCAATTTTACTTCAGTTTTAGTCGAGTTATACTCCATTCATTTATTATTGATGTTTACAATGTAATCTATTTAACTATCTTTGAATATTGAGAAGAGAAATCTCTGCTCCAGTTTTTCGCTTTCATTCTTTGTCATGGTATCAAAGCTTAACATGTGTAAGACTCCTTGAGAACAATAGAGATCAAAGTGATGTTGTATAATACTTCAGAGCAACAACGTGAACATGAGCGAAGTATTTGAATATTGTTGAGGTGCAGAGATCCAAATGAAAAAGGACAAAGAAACGAGCAAAGAAGCAAGCAGAAGCGATGGCAAAAGAGATTAAAGAAAGTCCTTGATATGATTAAAGAAAGTTTATTTTAAAAAAATGGTTGTTGTACTAACGTAGTGTGTTATTGGATACTCCGCGTTACTAAAACACCACTCGAAATCAAAGAAGCACATTAGTTCGGTTGACTTACATCGATTCAAGACTCACGCAGGTTAGAAGCTGATACACCCACATGAATGCGATTTACACAATAAATTTAGTGTGATGCATGAACGTACGAAGCATTAAAGGCATTCAATGTATTACTTCATTCAAATCACTGCATACTTACCATAAAAAAAAAAAAAACATTCAATGTATTACACATTTCATTTTCAACAAAGGCTTTTAAAAATCTTTATATTAAGCCTTTTAAAAGGTAAAGAAGCTCATAAAAAAGGAAATCTCATTAAAGTATTTTTTTAAAATTTAAATTGGTAAATATTAAAGAAAATAAAAAGGTTGAATTTCTTAAGAGATTTCTTAAGTCTTTAAAGGATATTTAAAAAAAGGCGCATATTAGTATTTGAAGAAATAATCATGGCTTCTTCTAGCTCTTTGCCATATACCCCATATCTGCTTGGCAAAAATTATAATTTTTGGAATTTAAGAATGAAGAATTTTTTACAAGCTCAAGAGTGTTAAGATACATTTCAGATCACCTATGTAGAGCTGACCTATGAAGCATAGGAAACGATGACCAATAACCAGAGAAGTGCAACTATTGAACTTAGAAAGAAGGAGCACATAGCCAAATGTTGGATACAAAACTTAGTCGATGAATCTCTCTTTAACAAGATAATTGGTGCGTCAAAAACAAAAGAAGCCTGGGATATTTTGCAAGTTGTGTATCAAAAAAATGATACAGTGAAGACAGTTAAATTGCAAAATTTGAGAACTTAGTTTGAAATCCTAAATATAATTAACATCGAAAATGTGGATCAGTTCATGACTAGAGTCATGGGAATAGTCAATCAGATCAAACACATTGGTGAAACCATTACAGATCAAAAAATTGTTGAAAAACTCCTTCGAAGTCTACTGAAGAAATATGACATGATTGTAACAGCCATTTTGGAATCCAAAGATCTTAGAACTTTATTAGTAGAACAATTTACTGGATCACTTCTCACACATGAAACAAGACTCAACCTGACATAATACTCCATAGAACAAGATTTCCAAACACAACTCTAATTTGGTAGAGGCAGAGGAAGAGGATATAGAGGCGATAACAAGCGAGGCAGAGCCTGAAGAAGTGGCAGGTCAGATCATCATCATGCAACAAAGCAGTAGAGACCTCCAAAAAATCTAACCCAGAGAGGCATATCATGGAAAAGATCAAGTGTCCAATGTTATTACTACAAGAAGTTTGGCCATTACAAACAAGACTGCAAAAAAACACAATCAAATCAAGAAAGAGGCATTATCCATCTCTCCAACAATGAAGGAGAATCCTTTGAGACTATGTTTCTTTCATGTCATCTTTCTGAAGAAAAACACAGTGAGGACCTTTGGTTGTTGGACAATGGATGCAGCAAACACGTGACATGTAACAAGAATATTATTTTTTCTCTTGATGCTTCTATAACATAAGAGATTACACTTGCAGATCGTACAAGTAATAAATTTGAAGGAAATTTTATTTTCCTTATTCTTACTAAACACAATCAGAAAAAATACATCCCTGATGTTTACTATGTTCATCAGCTTAAACATAATATCATCAATGTAGGAAAACTAATGGAACATGTCTATGATGTATTATTTCAAAATAACACATGTTATATATATGAAAAAGATCCCCATAAAATATTAATAGCAAAACTTGAAAAGACCACGAAAATACCAAGAATATGAATTTTCCATTGCCTCTTAGAAGCGAAAATACCAGACAATATTTATTCCACAATTTATCAAGAATATATGAAACTCATCTATGGAATTCTAGGTATGGCCACATCCCAATCAAGAGTCTAATTCTTCTTCAAAATAATTCTATATAGTCATTGGTTTTTATTCTATGAGTGAAAAAGATTGTAATTGTGAAATTTGTGCTCTATCCAAGCATAAAATAGATAGCTTTCCCACATCTTGTTCTAAAGTGAAAGAGCCTCTAGGACTTGTCCATACAGACATATGTGGCCCAATGCAGACACAGTCCATTGGTGATAGGTTCTACTTTCTGACATTTATTGATGGCTTTATCAGGAAGGTATGGGTGTAATTTTTAAAAAATAAATCACATACCTTCTCTAGATTTAAAGAGTTCAAGGCAAAACCAAAAAAGAGAGTGGAAAACTCTTGAAAGTACTTAGATCAGACAGAGGATTAGATTAAATCTCCAATGAATTCAAAAAAAAAATTGACAACAAGGAATCATAATGCAAAACGCTACAAGATACACTCCACAATAGAATAGAGTAGCGGAAAGAAAAAATTAGTGGATAGTGAACAGGGCGAGATGTATGCTTCGTGAGAAGAAGTTGTCAAACAACTATTGGGCTAAGGTAGTGTTAAAAATAGTGTATGTACTCAACAGATCACCAACAACTTGTCTCTAAGATACAATACCTCAAGAAGCATGGGATGGTAACAAGGTAAATGTATCACACTTCAGAATTTTTGGCCCAGTAGTTCTTTCACATGTTCCTGAGAAACTAAGAAAAAATCTTGACGATAGGAGTGAATTATGCATATTTGTAGGCTATAGTGAGCGGTCAAAAGCATATAGACTTTACATTACTGTTACAAAAAAGTTTATTTTAAGCAGAGATGTCAAACTTCTCGAAAAAAATCTTGGTTTGATCATGTTGATGAAATTTCAAATCAGTTTTTTTATCCACCATAGTCACCAAGATTGTAGGTTCAGGAACTGCCATACCATTCTGAAAATGGTACATCATCAAGCACTGAATCTGCCAGTGATTCAATATCTTTAGAAGACTGCCAGAAAACAAGGAGCATTAGAGAGATATATGAATAGGAGCATGAGTTTGAACAACATAATATGTTTTCATTTCTTACAACTCAACCAACCCATTTTGAAGAAGAAATTAAAGAAAAGAATTGGGTTGATGCAATGAACCAAGAAATTTCTACAATAGAGAAGAACCAAACTTGGGAATTAGCTCATCTTCCAAGAGACAAAAGCAGAATTGGAGTAAAATGGGTATATAAGACCAAGCTGAATGAAAAAGGAAAAATTGAGAAACATAAGGCAAGGTTGCTTGCCAAAGGATTCTCACAACAGTGTGGTGTTGACTATTTTGAAACATTTCCTTCAGTAGCAAGGTTAGACACTGTCATAACCATTTTGTCCACAACAGCTCAACAAAAATGGAAAGTCTATCAGCTTGATGTAAAATCTGCCTTCCTAGATGGTATATTATAGGAAGAAGTTTATGTAGAGCAGCCTCACGCTTTTGAAGTTCCAGGACATGAGCATAAAGTATATAGACTGATAACAAATTTATATGGTTTGAAATAAGCTCCAAGAGCTTCGTATAGTTGCATCAACACCTATCTCATCAAAAGTGGTTTTTCCTGAAGCAACCATTAAACCACTTTGTATACCAGATATCATGAAGGTAAAATTCTTATTATATGCTTTTATGAAGATGATCTTCTTTACAGAGGAAAATATGATGTTAGAAAAATTCAAAGCAAAAACGAAAACAAAGTTTGATATGACAGATTTAGGACTCACGAAATATTTTGTAGGCATTGAACTTAACCAGTTTGCTACTGGAATTTTTGTTGGTCAAAAAAAATATGCCACTGACATCATCCATAAGTTCAGAATGACCAATTGCAAATCACTTGATACTCCAATTTCTCAAGGCACCAAACTCAGGGAAGAAGATGTAGCACCACCCGTTGATTCTACATTGTATAAAAGTCTAGTTGGTAGTTTGTTGTATCTCACTGCAACTAGACCGTATATTATGTTTGTAGCGAGTTTTGTCTCCAGGTTTATGTAGTCACCAAAGGTTACTCTTTGGAAAGATGCAAAAAGGGTGTTAAGGTATATTGCATGGACCATAGACTATGGTTTGTTTTATACACATTCGAAAAATTGTTCACTTTCAGGTTATACAGACAATGATTATGCATGGAGTTTAGATGATCGAAAAAGTACCTCAGAGTATGGTTTTTATCTTGGAACCAATCTGATTTCATAGGCATCCAAGAAGCAATCAATCATTTCAATATCTTCTGCAGAGGCGGAATATATAGCAGCAAATTCAGCATCTTGTCAAGCAGTGTTGTTAAGAAGATTATTGAAAGATACTTCAAATATTCAAAAGGAGCTCACTCCAATTTGTTGTGATAACAATTCAACTATTTCTTTATAAAAAATCATGTTTTTCACAAGAAGAGCAAGCACATTGAACTTGTTTTTCATTCGTGAAATTGTCAATGATGGGGACATAACACTTTGTTTTTGTGCTCCAAAGATCCACTTACAGATACTTCCACAAAGCCATTGGGAAAGAATTTATTTGAATTTCAAAGAGAGAAATTAGGCATTGTTAGTGTCTCCACTTGTAACAGTTGAAATTAGGACGAGATGTTGAGATACTAATCTAATCTCATTGTGAGTTAGGTGTCATTACATTTATTTATCATGTTTGTTAGTTGTGGTAGACGATTTAATTTTACTTCAATTTTAGTCGAATTCTACTCCAATCATTTATTATTGATGTTTACAATGCAATTTATTTAACTATCTTTGAATATTGAAAAGAGCAATCTCTGCTCCAATTTTTAGTTTTCATTTTTTGTGACAAATTTATTGGATCTGCAATTATTTCTCATTGAATATTGATTGGATTCACCACTCACATAACAAGAATAATATCTGATATATCCTCATACTAATGAGCTTCGAGCTCTGGTTACCGTTCACTTTTACCCTAATTTTGTGGGCTGGTCATGCATCTCTGCCAACTCGGTATTGGTTCACATTTACCATAGGTTTCAGCACTAGTTTTTCATTTTTTTGCTCGATGAGGTCGTTGTGGTTTCTCATTTTCTCTCTGCCACCACATTATGAACATGACAGCCACTAAGATTCCATGAGGACAAGACGATGGAAGATTTTCTGCTATTTTACTTAAAGTAGCTCTCAATGTCAGCAATATCTTGTCATTTGGTTGCTGTGTATTGCGTCATTAGATCAAACAAAACACGACTATATTACCTTCATTTTTTTTTTCTCATTTATATTGCAGAGGGACCATGTCTTCGTCGGCACATATTGTGGAATTTTACAACAAACAAAATACGACTATATCTACTTCAAAACTTTTTCTGATTTATACAGCGGAGCGATCATGTCTTCATCAACACATGGTGTGGAATTTTACACTCGTGTACGATTGCAAAGCTTTTAGTCATTGATACCGGCACGATAATGTGTGGAAAACCTTACAATAATTTCACGACTCTTTCGGGATTGATTACGATGAAATTGATGTTGAATTTCCCACATATGTGCGTATATGATATAGCACTTGAAATTTAAAGTAAATAGCGTGGTTACCCATGTTCTTGTCATGTTCTTTGTGATTTTTCTGATAACGCGTTTCATTTTCCTTTGATTTAGTGATTTTTCTGTGAAAAGCACATTGAAAACGCAATTCATTATCTTTTCAGCATTGACAGCTTTTTCATCTTGCAAAAGGTTGGTAAACGCGTGCAGTAGATATTAAACTTCACATATTGTTTTCACATATTTTTGGTATTTTGTCCATAATGCCAAATATTGAAGTTCTATTATCCGTAAAGAGCCGAGATGCTACATTTATTTGCACGCACGCAGTGACATATTCACGCAGTGACATATTCTTCTACTCTATATGTAAACAGCCAGCCAAGATGCTACTTTTATTATGATATAATAATAATAATAATTTAATTTTAAGATTATTATAAAATTAGATAGTCAATTTTTTTATTTGTGAAATAAGAGATTTATTTTTCTAAAATAAATTATATATTTGTCTTTGGCAGTCAAGCGGCACACAATTTGTTTGTTTGTAGTAACAAGGGCAAGATGATGATATTTTTAACAATGTTTTTGAATAAGTATGAAAGTGGAAATTGAAAACAAAGCTAATAATTAGTTTGATGCAGTTTTGAAGCTTATTGAAGAATGGATTGTGAAGCTAATTGAACAAATTGATGAGAGTTTTAAAATAGCTGTTGAAATAAAAGAATTTAATGAGATAATGAATGAGAAAAAGGAGTATCGTTATTATTTTACATGTAAACATAATGATGATGAAATAAAATAATTTAATCAGATGGTGAATGAGTAAAAGGAGTGTGGTTATGATTTTACATGTAAACATAATGATAATCTTGAGTGTACAAATTTCAAGCAAAAAATATTAGTACTTGGTGAAAGTTAAGAGAAATATATGGAAATTTGTGAAGACTAAGAAGAAAGTATTGATATGATGCTTGAGCCATGGAGTCTAGAAGAAATTAAAGAGCGATGGAATCAAGAATAAATTAAAGTTAAAGTATGCTATCGACAAATATGGTAGATGGATAATTAAAGTATGCTATCGATAAATATGTTAGAAATATTATAAAGAATATGAAGTGCAAGAAGTAGAGCAAAGAACATAGTTAGAAGATGAAGAATTGTGACAGTAATGAGTAAAAGAATCCTTGAAGAGAAAGTTGAAGAAAATAGACTTAGACTAAATATAGGAAAATTCTAAAGAAAATTGCAACAACAACAAGTGACTAAATATAAATCCTAGAACAAGAAAGAACTAAAAAAAATGAAAAGAAATGAAATAGTTTTAAGGTATAGAATATAGAAGAAATGAAAAAAAAATCCAAGATTGTAAATTTTTTGAGTAATTGTAACCCTAGGTGAGAATTAAGACCAACAAACATGTTTAATTGATGATTGAGTCATATGTTATTGTAAACTTAATGCTACAATCGTTAATTAAAAAGAGTGTTAAAAAGTGTAATTAATACCATATGCATGGGATGCATGAAGTGAGTAGTTGATTTGAGTAAATTTGATTTGGGAGTTAAAAAATATAAATGCCCCTTGTTAAGTTCATTGCTATTAAGATGATATAAGGCCACAAGAACCAAAAACCACAACTCTTTAAATGTGTATGTAATAAACTAATGATTAGAAATTTATTTTGTCTTTCCTTCCTTATCATATAACAATTAAAATTTTGTGCAAAAAACACTGAAAAACTATTTATTTATTTATTTATTTGTGATTTCTTGATGCAAATCAAGTTGAAAGCTCAATTCATTTTCTTTTGTACATTGAAGACAATTTCGGTATTTTTTCCATGATGTCAAATCTTTGCAAACAACTCGTAAAGAGCCAAGATGCTACTTTTACTAGGAGCCAGTAACATATTCTTCACTTATATATATATATATATATATATTATGATTATGAAATTATATCTCTAAATTTTTTTATTTTAAAACATATAATTTTTGTGAAACTAATATATAAAAATAATAATAAAAACAATAATAACTTTAAAGTTATATTGGAAAATAACAATTATTGAGGTTTTGTATTTTATTTTGGCACAAATATTATGGATAATGTCAACAATAGATTTTTTTGCAAAACTGATGGCATCAAATCAGCAAGAGGAGATATTATATCATATTTTGTTGTGATAGGATTGAATAGAATTTATTATTCAGTTCTTCACTACATCTATAAACTGTAAGGTTGTAGAGGCAGAAGATATGAGAATGAAGTGTGAGGAAGATGAAGTGCAGATGTGAGACATCTTCTGTTGTAATCTACTGTTGAAGAATAAGAATGCTGATACCTCTGTTTTTTAGATGTAGCCCATATCGGTTGGGTGAACCATGTTAAATAGTTGTCTTCATTTATTACTGTGTGTAATTTTTTTTTTTTTTCTGTGCTTAATTCTGACAACAATAATAATATAAATTTAAAGTCATATTGGGAAATAAAATAATGTAATAATTTATTATTATTATTATTATTATTATTAAAAGCATAAAATCAAAGTTTTCAGTTTGAGATCGTGAAGTTTAATGGGAAAAATAAGTTCGAAATCTGGAAAGTTAAGATGCATGATTTACTCGTACAACAAGGTGTGGTGAAGGCACTTTTCGGAAAATCCAAACAACCTCTCGCCATGATAGATGGCGAATGGAATGACATCGATGACAGAGCACTGAGCAGCATATGATTGTGTTTGACAGACGATGTTTCATTTAACATTGTGTCAGAGAAAACAATGGATGGTCTATGGACAAAGCTAGAAAAATTTTACATGACTAAATCCTTAACAAATAAGATTCTTCTGAAAAGACAGTTGTACAGCTTGCGCATGAAGGAAGGTACAACAATAACTGATCATTTGAATACTTTTAATACTCTCTTGGTGTATTTAGATAGCATAGAAGTAAAATTTGATTTAGAACATAAAGTTGTAACTTTATTATGTTCTCTGCCTGAGTCATGGGATCATTTTGTTACTTCTATAAGTCTTAGTTCATCAAAATCCCTTGAATTTGATGATGTCGTTGGAGCTATGCTGTCTGAAGAAACCAGAAAAAGTTCAAATTTAGAAACCTCTACATCAGAAGTAATGATGGTTAGAGGTCGATCTAAAAAAAAACGCTTTAGTCAGAAAAATAACTCTCGGTCAAAATAAAAAGGGAAGAAGAGTAAGCTAAAGTGTTGGTTTTGCGGCAAATCGGGACATTTGAAGAAGGACTATTGGAAGAGACAGCAAACGTCCAAAGGAGACTCTTCAACAGAAAATAAATAAGCAAACATGACAGATAGAGGTTCAGGTTCGGCATCCGGTTCAGGTATTAGTCATGAAGTTCTATCAGTTAATTTTTTAAATCATGATCAACATTGGTTATTAGATTCTGGTGCGTCCAATCACATATGCATTCATAAATAATGGTTTAAATCTTATAAATCAATTAATTATGGAGTAGTTTACATGGGAAATGATGTATCATGTAATTTTTTGGGAATTGGAAGCATCTAGATTAAAATGTTTGATGGGACAAATAAAATCTTAACTGATGTAAGACATGTGCCTGAACTCAGAAAAATCTTATTTCTCTAGGAGTGTTAGACACAAATGGATATAAAACTTTTATTCAAGGTGGAGTAATGAAAATTTACAAAGGAATCCTATTAGTAATGAAAGCAAAGAAGGTTGGGAATCTTTTTTAGTTAGAAGGAACAACAGAGTCAGATCATGCTTCTACTGTATCTGAAAATGACAGTGATTCTATTTGACTATGGCATCAACGATTGGGCCATATTAGTGAAAGAGGATTAAAAATCTTATTTGATCATATGTTACTTCCTAGTTTAAAATCTTCTAAGTTAGATTTCTGCAAACATTGTATTTATGGGAAAAAAAGCAAGCAGAAATTTAAACCTGGAAAACATACTAGTAAAGGAATTCTTGATTATATCCATTCTGATGTTTGGGGTCCATCTCCTACAACCTCATATAGAGGATTATCATATTTTTTTTATCTTTTATAGATGATTTCTCTAGAAAATTTTGGGTCTACATGTTAAAAATAAAGTCTGATGTATTCACAGTTTTCAAGAAGTTTAGAAAATTAGTAGAAAATATCACTGGAAGAACCATTAAATGTTTAAGAACTGAAAATGATGGTGAGTTTACTTCAAAAGAATTTGATAATTATTGCAAGGAAGCTGGGATCGAAATACATAGAACTACTGCTTATACTCCTCAGCAAAATGGAGTTGTTGAATGCATGAACAAGACTATCTTAGAAAGAGCAAGAAGTATGCTAGGTAATGCCAATTTACAGAAGGATTTATTGATAGAAGCAGTATCTACGGATTCCTATTTAATAAATTGATCACCATCAACTGCAATAGGATGCAAAATTCCTCAAGAGGTATGGAAGGGTCATCCTTGTGATTATTCTAAACTGAAAGTTTTTGGTTGTGATGCATATGCTCTAATTTTGAAACATCAACGTTCTAAATTAGATCCTAAATAAAAAAGATATATCTTTTTTGGATATGGTGATGGGATTAAGGGATACAGGTTGTGGGATCCTACAACTCACAAGATCATCATTAACAGAGATGTTAAATTCAATGAATCTTCATTTGATAATCCAAATGTAGATAATAAATTGAAACAAGAAAAAGTACCTAAGTTTCAACTTATTCAGTTTGAATCTAGTTCAAATTCTGAAGATAGTAAAGATGAACAAGTTTCAGATGAAGATCATGAAGAAGTTCCTACAGATAATAATCAGTAAATTGTGGAAGAACCAGAAACATCTTTAAGAAGTTCCACGAGAATCAGACATCCTCCTAAAAGGTATGATGATTATGTTACTTCAGTTGCTTTAACCACTAATCATGATGAACCTTTATGCTATCAGGAAGATGCAGAAGGTTCTAACAGTGATAAGTGGAAAGAAGCTATGAAGGATGAGATGAAGGCATTAGATAAGAATGCCACATGGGACCTCGTAGAAATTCCCAACGACAGAAAAAATGTAGGATATAAATGGGTTTACAAATTAAAAATGGGTGTTGATGATAAAGAAGACAGGTACAAATCGAGGCTCATTGCGAAAGGTTTTTCTCATAAAGCAGGAATTGACTTTCATGAAATATTTTCTCCAGTTGTCAAAATTGTTTCAATTCAGATTGTATTAGCATTAGTTTCTTAACTTTATTTAGAATTACAACAACTAGATGTTAAGACTGCATTCTTACATGGATATTTATATGAAGAAATTTATATGGAACAACTTGAAGGGTTTGTTCAAAATCACAACAAGAAATTTTTCTAGAGGCTCAAGAAATCATTGTATGGTCTGAAGCAATTGCCGAGACAATGGTACAAGAAATTTGATTCTTTCATGATGAGTCAAAATTATATAAGAAGTGAATATGATCATTGTGTTTACTTTAATAAATTAAGTAATGGCATATCAATTATGTTAGTGTTATATTTTGGCGATATGATTTTAGCAAGCAAAAGCATAACTGAGATGAACAGGTTAAAGGCTCAGATGGCTAGGACGTTTGATATGGAAGATCTAGGAGCAGCAAGATAGATTTTGGGCATGGATATTTTCAAAGACAGGAGAAATGGTAAGCTATGGTTATCACAGCAGAAGTATATTGAGAAAATACTCTTAAAGTTTGGTATGAACAATGTGAAGCCAGTTTTAGCCCCTTTAGCTTCCAATTTTAAGCTTTCTTCAATTTTATGTCCTAATACAAATGAAGAAATGGAATGTATGTCTTGAATACCTTATGCTAATGCAATATGAACTTTGATGTATTTTTTGGTTTGTACACGACCATATATTTCACATGTAGTTGGGGTTGTTAGTAGGTATATGGAAAATCCAGGGAAAGAACACTGGGCAGCACTAAAATGGGTGCTTCGGTATTTGAAAGGCACAATTTATTATTGTATCACTTATAACAGAAGTAGTGAATTTGTTTACGAATATGTTGATTCCGATTTTGCAGATGATTTGGATAAGAGAAGGTCAACTTCAGGATATGTCTTTACTCTTGCAGGTGGAGCCATTAGTTGGATGTCTAAGCTACAAAACATTGTTGCTTTATCCACTACCAAAGCATAATACATAGCTGCTTCAGAAAAACATAAAGTTATTTTGTGATATTCAAAGTGCAATTCATTTGGCTAAAAATCCAGCCTATCATAGTAAATCAAAGCATATACCTATAAAGTACCATTTTGTAAGACTGGTTATCACTGAATGAGGAGTCTCTCCTGAAAAAGTGCATACAAAGGAAAACTGTGCAGACATGTTCATGAAACCAGTTTTATTAAAGAAGCTACGATGGTGTCTGGCTTCTCTTGGCTTGCAGAAAAAATGAATATAATAAAGAAACAAGGTATCGGGCTAATTGTTGTCAAGGTGGATATTGTTGAGATTTTGTATTTTATTTTGGTACAAATCTCATGGATAATGCCAACAATAGGTTTTTTTGCAAAATTGATGGCATCAAATAAGCAAGTGGACATATTATATCCTATTTTTTTGTGATATGATTGAATAGAATTTATTATTCAGTTCTTCATTACATCTATAAATTGTAAGCCTGTAGAGGCAAAAGGTATGAGAATGAGGTGTGAGGAAGATGAAGTACAGATGTGAGACATCTTCTATTGTAATCTCTTGTTGAAGAATAAGAATGTTGATACCTCTATTTGGTGGATGTAGCCTAGATTGGTTGGGTGAACCACATTAAATTGATGTCTTCATTTATTGTTGTGTGTGGTTTATTTTATTTTCGATGTTCTTAATTCTGACAACAATAATAATATAACTTTAAAGTCATATTGGAAAATAAAATAATGTAATAATTTTTTATTATTATTATTAAAACCATGAAAACATTTCCTTAAAATAAATTATATATACTCTACCTTTTAAAATTTAAATATTTATATATGAATTCAATTTATACTTTCTATTGTTAGAATAAGGAAGGAAGAACATGTCTAAATTAAATATTACAAGGCATTTTCTCAACGATCTAAATTAAATTCTTCTGAATGACGGAATTACTAATGAAACCCAATTACTCAATAAATAATCTTAGAGAAACCTAATCTACACTTCAAAGTTTTATAGCCCAATCTACACTTTAACGTCAATGGTTAAATGGAAAAACAAGGATCATGTTTACGTCCATTTCATACACACATATATTCTCATGGTTTTCCAGTGTTTAATTATTTTTATATGTTCTTCGCATTATTTTATTGGTATATATATATATATATATATATATATATTGGACTAGTTGAGAAGAATGCCAACGATATGGTAAAAATCGTACTTCTTGACAACCAATTTTCTTGATAACTGTAACTTGAAAATGTGAGAAGAAAAATATTGGCTTGAATAATTCCTTTTAATTTCAATTGGGGCTATCTGAATAGAAATGATATGGACTTGGATTAATCGTTTCAGTTTAATTAGAGTTCAAATTTTGTGAGGGGTGAGTTGAAATGATATTCGTAATTTTGTTTCCATGTATAATTTTGTTCAAAATATATTAGAGAGAGGGATAAAAGTTTGGGGAATCGTTTTCTTAAGAAATATTTAACATTAAAAAGTTTAGAAAGGAGGAAATCTGTCTTTAGTGATTTGAGTGGAGTAATATAATAAGTGATTTAATATTAGTTGTATTGTTTGTGTGTAAAAAAGATGTTGAGGGTGCACACTGTAAGTCGGGTATTAAAATTTATTGTTGGAAGATGATAATAAATTTTGGAGTTGTTTATGGAAGCGGAGGAATTTTTCGAAGGATTAAAATTGACTGAAATCTAGGAAAAAGAAGAAGAAATGAGTCATGTTTTTTTATGGTGGAAATGGATTCAACACCATAAAAAACCTCGAGGGCACCCAAAATATTGAGGTTTGATAGCTATAACCTGGATTTACAAAAATCCATCATTGATTTTCTTAAAATCTTACTGGAATTTGCATGATTTTCACGGCAAAAAAAAATCTAGTTAAACTATGGCATAAATTTTTTGCATTGTAAGGTTTGTAGGTATTTGGAGCTTTGGTGGATTTTGAACATTGAAGATATTACAATTGAGAGTATAATATTTTAATAATAGTAATAATAAACACCTTTATATTGAGAATTAAGTAGGGTATTAAAAATTATTGTTTGAAGATGATAAATTTTGTGGTTGCAGGCTTTCACAACTAAAGGTATTAGGAGCTTGGGTGGTTTTTTGGTAGTGAAGATATTAAAATTAAGAGTGTAATATTTTAATATTTAAAAATATATATACTTATATTTAGAGCTATTATATTTAGAGCTATTATATTATCAGTGGATTGGTAGGTATTATATTATGACTAATTTGAGTGAACTATATATACATAATAATTAATAATTTATTTAATTTTAATGGAAAACCTAGTCAAATTTTAAGAAATACATTTCTAATTTTTATTATCAATCAACTTAATTATTTACAATCTGAGATATAAATATAGTATATCATGATATCTAAAACCTCCAATAATTGGACCACATCACATTACAACCATAATATTTTAGCTAGAAGTAAGAACAAATGAAATTAAAAAACATGAGACACAACATTGCTAAAAAAAAAAACTCATGTTGAAAATCATCAAAAACATACCCAAAAATATGAATTAAAAAGATATTTGGAGATTAACTCTCAAACCCAAATACACCTAAGCTACTTCTCCAGGTGACTCTTGCTACACCAAGTGAAGTGCATATGCATACATATTTCACATGATGTTAGTAATGAAGTGCATATGCATACACATTGCACATGATGTTAGTACAGTAATAGCTAAAATATTATTATTGAATATTTTTAATAATATTTTAATATTAAATATCACTAATATTAACATTAATATTTATATAATATTAATTACAATTAGGGGAAGCGTGGCGATTTCGAGCAATGAAGGTTAGGCTTTTAAGTTTTGGGGACTTGGGGTTTGACGTAGGAAGGAAACCCTAGCTGCATGGATGAAATCCTTAGTCAAACCTATGTCAAAATCTTGCACACACATGGAATTATATGGTCGCATATCAGGATTCATATAGTTTGGGAGTTTTTGGAGGAATTTTTGTGTAACTGCAAGGAGGGTAAAACACTTTTTCTATCACGTTTTTTAAGCACCCATCTCGTAAGGGATTTTACCAGGTGATAGAAATAGTCAGCAAAGTTTTTTTTATTACTCAATTATGTAGCGGAAATGGTCAACTCTAAAGATTATGTCGGCCTGGAGCCTAAGCGAGAAGAGATTCTATTAGTTTGGGGTCCTGCGCCAACTAAGAAAAAATTGGACAAGGTAAGGGTACATGTTAGATCCCAAGCTGGAAAATGGGTCTATTGGGTTGCAAACAAAAATATGAAATCAGTTTATGTTTTTTGGATGAAGGAAAACCAATATCTACCTCAAGAACACTCTGGAATTTCGATAAATGGTTTCTCGACAGACATGTAACTCTAGTGAGAACAACGGGACTTTCTATAGGGTTGATGATGGATCTCCTGGAAAGCCCCATAAACTCTTTGGATATTCCTGTGTCTGTAGTGATTATGGGAGGGCTTGAGGATATAGTTAAGATCTATGGGCTATGGGGGAATGATTGGCTTAAATCCTGTTTGGTTGAAGAAATGCATGTTAAAGACAAGGGTTTCACCCAAATATTAGACATATACTTTGGTATTAAAATTTCTCAGAAGAAGAAAGGGGATGCGATAAGCCATCCCCTACAGATTGTTTGCCAAAAAAATTAGAAAGGGAAGGAAATATTCTCAGCAACCTAGTGCTGAAGGTCGAAGAAATCAATGAATTATAGGGATAGGCAGAGAAGGTATGATGTCAAATCATCATCCAATAACATGTGGGGTATGAGAATGGCGAAGGACTGTAATGCAGTATTTTGGGGGCTTCAATTGGGGTTTCAGCTTTTTGACCAGAGAATGAGGGGAAAAATATAGAAATTTCAGATATTATAATTTTTTTTTTTTGATAGAAAGTCATATTTGGAAGATAATTGAAGTGAAGGCATAATCGAAGTAAAGTCTTCAAGTTCGAATAGGAAGAAAGGAAAACGTATAAGAAAACAAGTGGAGAACCCTAATCTTGTCCTTGTGGTTGACATCCAAATTGATAAGTAAATGGAAGCTTCAGAACTCATCATTGTTGGGAGAGAAAAGGTAAGACATTACTCGATGAATTACATTGGAGAATGTATATGAAAGGCTTTGAAGGGGCCACCAACAAATTATTCAGATGTGATCATCTTGGCACGAGTGTGGTTTATGGTAATATTTAATAAACATGAAGATCTTAAATGGGTTCTTGAGTGAAATTAATGCTTCTTGACTTCGCTAATGGAAATTGTTATTTGATGCACAAAGAGAAAGACTCGAGGAGATACTAGTCTGGGTCTGGCTACTAGCCTTGGCTCCTCAACTATGGACAAATGATATTTTTATGGTGATTGGGAACAAATTGGGGATTTTTATTTAAGAAAATAGGTCCTTCAGGGAGACCAAGAGCAAAATTGTGCCTAGAATCCTGGTAAAGTTATATCAAGGGAGGGGCTTGAAGAAAAAATTGAATTACACCTACAAGGTACTCAAACACTCAAATAATTAATTATGAGGAGCTTCCATTTCGATGCCATTGATGTCACAAACACGACCATTTGGAACAATATTTTCCCCTGGGATTTTGTAGAAGGAGACAAAGCAAAGTCCCATGAGATGAAGCTCTGTTCGAGAATTAATTATGAGGAGATTTCCTTTCGATGCCATTGATGTCACAAAACACGACCATTTGGCACAATATTGTCGCCTGGGATTTTGAAGAAGGAGACAAAGCTGAGTCCCATGAGATGAAGCTCTAACAAATGTAGAGTAGGTAGAAAGAAATAAAAATCACCAAGCAGGGGATAAGTGGGATTTTGGTCTAGATCCAATAGAGGTTGAAGAACCTTAGAACCTGTTTCTTGAATTCCAAGATGTATAGGGTATGATCGATGACTTGAAGCTTGGGAAGATATCTAGATCATCGACCATCCTCCCAATATTATGGGTATTTATTTACCTCCTCCTTCCTGTTTAACCTCAAATTTGCAGTCATTACTTGATGTTTTACCAAGGCCTGGTCTGTCCACATCATTGTTTTCATATTTTCCTCTTGTTTGTAGTCTATATTTTGATTTCGACAGTATCATCACAACTATCATTGCCTTTGTTGAATTCTTAAATTCAACTCCGGCTATGCTTAAACGAGAAAAAAGTACAGGAATGACAGAGTATTCTTTTTAATGGTTGAGTTCACTTCACTATGCATTTAACAGTGATTTAAATGAAGCCTGCAAAGTTTTTCTTTGATATTGATGGCCGTAGCCACTATTTGATGTTTCAGTTAATTTTTTTTGTTTCTGACCATGCAACAGATAGTTCAAAAGAACATCTAATTGCGCCATTAAAACTCACCAACCAACCAATGGAAGTTTTCTTTTACGTGGAAATTTTTTTATTTGAACAGGGCCACGTCATGGTGGTCCCCATTTTCGAACACAATAACCGCGAGCTCCACCGCTAGGCAATCATATTTCTATCGCGCAGGATTGGAGCTGCTTCACCTTTGAAAGGAGTCGGTCCCACTGCCAGCACAATAGAGGACGCGTGGACTAATCAGGATGTATAGCACAGAAATTGAGATGACGTCAGAAGACCCAAATGGTATGCGATAAAGTTGTTGAATGTAGCTCAATGTTTGTTTGAAATCCAGTGGGTCCCAGCATCGAAAAATCAGAGGCCAATCACGTGGATTTGGGCTTTGCTGATGTAAGGCTCATTTGGTATGCGAAAAATTTTGTGATATGGTTTAATATCCATTTGGATTCCACAACTAAGGTTTAAAAACCTTGGCTTATGTTTTATGTTATGCGGCGAATGATATAAGGTTCTAAAACCTTATTATAATGTTTTGTTATGTTTTGTTTAAACACCGAAATAGAAAGTCCTTTGACTTTAGTCATATGATACACATGGTAAATAAATATATACTATAAAATTTTAACTTTATAATATATATATTTCCAATAGTTTTATTTTAAAATATATGCTGCACCATATAAAAAAAAGAGCCTGAAGGTTATTTGATATTATAAAAAAAAGCCAGAGACTGTGTGTGCATTTTTTTTTTTTTTTTGTGTGTGTGTGTGTGTGTGTGTGTGCCTGAAGGAAAAAATATAGTGAAGTGAAACCAGAGTAGTGAGACACTGTATGAGTGGATTTCGTAAGAGACAGAGAAGAAGTTTTCTAGGACACTGTGTGTGAAGCAGTTCCTCACATCTTTGTAATCCCTCTAAGGAGGAATAGTTGTAATAGTTTTTCATTTTAATGAAATAGAAGTAGTTTATGCCATCTCTATCCAGCAAATTTTTAAAATTGAATCTCTGTGTTGAGAGGAGGAATTATTTTATTCCTCTATATGTTTTGGAATAATTCAAAAATTCCAACATGGTATCGAAGCTAGTCCAGGCTCTTTGAATTTTTGTCAAAGAAGCTGAAGGAAGAAGGTTTTGTTGCAGATTTTGACCAACAGAGTGAAGGCTCAGCAAAAGTAAAGTATTTCTCAAAAAAAAAAATTAAGTTTTTTTAAAAAGTGTACTCCAGAGAAGTCTTTTTGAAGAAAGAGTTTGTCTCTTAAGTAGAGATACAGTTTGTTTAAAAATCACAGTCAATTTTAGAGCATAGTTCAGTGTGTTAGCAATGGCATAAGCCAACACAAGCATGAGTATTGGAAACACTCAACTCCCACAGTTTAATTGGAAGAACTATGACTATTAGGCAATCACCATGAGAGCCTTGTTTGCCTCCCAAGACTTATGGGAGCTTGTTGAATATGGTTTTGAATAAGCAACAGATGAAAATGCTTTTAATGCCTTAACATAGACAGAGAAGGATTTGCTGAAGAGAAATAGGAAGAAGAACTCAAAATCCCTCTTCTATCTCTATAAAGCAGTGCATGAAAGTGTGTTTCCAAGGATAACAATAGCTAAGAGGTCCAAGGATGCATGGGATACCCTCCAGACTTCCTATCAAGGTATGGAGAAGCTGAAGATAGCAAAGCTACAATTACTGAGGAGAGACTTTGAAACTCTGTGCATGAAAGAGTCTGATAACATAGACTCATTCTTCACACATGTGATTGGGTTGGTTACCCAGATAAGGTCTCATGAAGAGACATTTGAAGAAAGAAGGATAGTGGAGAAAGTATTGAGGAGCTTACCCTCAAGGTTTTATGTGATAGTCACAACCATTGAAGAGACAAAGGATCTCTCAAAGTTTACAGTTGATGAGCTACATGCATCAGTCATGAAAAATGAACAAAGATTGGGAAGAGGAATAAAATCAGCTTTGGAGCATGCCTTCAACACCCAAATGTCTTTTGGAAGAGGTAAAGGCAGAGGAAACTACAGAGGAAAAGGAAAAGGCAGAAGCCAAAATAAAGGAGGAACAAACAGCCCTGAAAATACTCATGGAAGGGGCAGCAATCAAAATCACAACCAAGGCCAAGGGAGCAGCCAACAAGGAAAACAAAATCAAGCACATGGACAAAGGTATGATAAATCCCAAGTCCAATTTCATTACTTTAAGAAGTATTTCCCTTATCCCAATGAATGTAGGAAGAAACAGAGTGACATGGGTAATAGACCCAGTGCTAATTTGACCAAATAAAATATCAATCAAGAAAAATTGTTTATCATGTAATATGGTCGAGGAAAAGAATGAGGGTATATGGTTTCTAGATTCAGGATGTAGCAACCATATGACTGGAAACATTTCTATGTTTTCCATGTTATATGAAAATGTAAAGTATCAAGTAACATTGGGGAGAGACAGTAAGGTATTTATCATGGGAAAAGGCAGAGTGAATGTTCTGACAAATAAAGGATAAGGAAGATCCATATCAGATGTATACTATGTTCCTCGTATGAAGTGTAACCTCTTGAGGATTAGATAGCTCATTCAAAAGGGGTACAATTTTTTCTTTCAAGATGATTTATGCACCATCATGGATAAACCACTAAGCAAGAAATGCATTGCACAAGTGAAAATGACAAGGAAAAGAATGTTCCCTCTCAGCATGCGAGCAGATTTGAAGAAAAGAGTTGAAATGGCAGCAGTGACACAAGAAACATTCCAAAGATAAGCCAAGGATGAAAAATGATTATGGAATTTGAGATTTGGACATCTCAACTTTGGAGGTCTGAATTTGTTGCATAGGAAAGGAATGGTAAAGGGATTACCATTTATTGATAAACCAGACAACCTATGTGAAGGCTGCATCTTAGGAAAACAACATAGAGAAAACTTTCCATCAGGAAAGAGCATAAGGGAAAAGGCACCCTTAGAAATTGTCCATTAATATTTGTGTGGACCAATGCAAACAACATCAGTAGCAAGCAACCACTATATGTTGAATTTTATTGATGATTACACAAGGAAAACTTGGCTGTATTTCTTGAAATATAAAAGTGAAGTGTTTGAGAAATTCTGCCACTTTAAGGCTGTTGTAGAGAAACAAAGTGGGCATCATATTAAGGTCTTAAGGACTAATAGAGGAGGTGAGTATATCTCAAAATAATTTCTGTGTTTTTGCAGAGAAAATGGCATACACAAGCAATTTATAGCAAGGTACGTACCGCAGCAAAATGGAGTTGCTGAAAGGAAAAATAGAACCATCATGGACATGCTAAGAAGTATGTTGCAGGCAAAACATATTCCAAATGAATATCAGGCTAAAGCTATACATTGTGCAGCATACATCTTGAATAGATGCCCAACCAAAGTTGCAATGAACAGAGTTCCGGAAGAAGCATGGAGTGGCATAAAACAAGGTGTCACCCACATGACAGTTTTTGGTTGCGTGGCTTATGCACACATTCCAGATCAGCTAAGGAAGAATTTGGACAGTAAGGGGGAGAAGTGCATATTTATTTGATAAAGTGAAGAATCCAAGGCAT
The DNA here is from genome assembly GCA_034641835.2 of Pinus albicaulis. Taxonomy (NCBI): domain Eukaryota; kingdom Viridiplantae; phylum Streptophyta; class Pinopsida; order Pinales; family Pinaceae; genus Pinus; species Pinus albicaulis. Next base: position 1,422,247,259 of record CM076582.1, read on the forward strand.
ACAGGTTGTATAACCCATCCACCAAGAATTTTGTTATAAGAAGAGATGTACAATTCATTGAGGAAGAAGCTTGGGATGGAAGCATTGAGAAAATAGTCAATGTAAAGAGTTGTTTGTCTCATGATGATGATGAAGAAGATATAGCTCAAAGGAACACCTCATTAGTAGCACCACCTCCACCAACACAAGGAAAGCAAGGGACACCAAAAGAAGGTATGAGAACACCCTTGAGAAGTGATGATAGTGCTTCTCCAAGCACACGACAAGGAGCAGATTTGAGTGCTTCTACAAGCACAAGTACACCAAGTGAAAGATGGGCCAAATTTAGAAGTTTGAATGATATTTATGAGTAAGAGGTAGCAAATAAAGGTATGACCTCTTTATTTTCATTGTATTTTCATGTATATGATCCTATTCATTTTTAAGAAGCTATAAAAGATAAGAAATGGATAGATGCTATGGATGAAGAAATGAATTCCATAGAAAAAAATAAGACATGGGAATTGGCTGATCTCCCGAAAGGAAAAGAAGTGATTGGAGTAAAATTGGTCTATAAGACCAAAAGAAATGCTGAAGGTAATATTGAAAGGCACAATGCCAGACTTGTTGTCAAAGGCTACAAGCAACAACAAGGAAGAGACTATGAAGAAACATTTGCACCAGTTGCAAGAATGGAAATAGTGGGAGTAGTGTTGTCCATAGCAGCACAACACAAGTGGAAGGCTTACCAAATGGATGTGAAATCAAAATTCCTATATGGAGTATTGATGGAAGAGGCTTATTTTGAAAAACCTTTGGGCTATGAGAAAGATGGAAAAGATCACAAAGTTTGTAGATTGAAGAAAGCTCTTTATGGGTTGAAACAAGCACCAATAGTATGTTACAATAGGATAGATGCCTATCTACTAGAAAATGGGTTTGAAAAATGTGAAGGAGAACCCACATTATACATCAAGAAGATATATGGTAAGATGCCAATTGTTGTTTTATATGTTGATGATGTCATATTCATGGGTAATGATGCTTAGCTCATTGAGAATTTTAAGATAGTGATGAAGGATGAATTTGAGATGACTGATATGGGATTGTTGAAATACTTCTTAGGAATATAAGTAGAAAATAATGAAAATAATATTTTTATTTCTCAAGCCAAATATGTAAATGAAGTTTTGGAAAGATTTAACATGCAGGATTGACAGGCAACAATTAATCCTACAGTGATGGAATTTAAAATCAACAAAGAGGACAACAACAAGGATTTTGATCCAAGTTTGTACAAGAGCATAGTTTGCAGCATCATGTATTTGACTGCAACTAGGCCCGATATTATGCATGTTGTGAGTTAAATTTCCATATTTATGGAAAGGCCAAAGGAGGCACATTGGAAAGCAGCAACAAGAATTTTGAAGTATGTGAAAGGAACATAGCGGTATGGAATTTTAAATAGCACTTTAGAAAATTATGAATTGATTGGATATATTGACAGTGATTGGGCCAGAAGTATAGATGACCAGAAAAATACATCTGGTTATGTTTTTAATATGGGTTTAGGAGCCATTTCATGGGCTTCTAAGAAACAACCAATTGTGGTTTTATCTACAGGAGATGCATAGTATGTGGCAGCTACAGCAGCATCATGTCAAGTAGTTTGGATGAGGAGAATGTTGATGAGTTTGTGTCATGAACAAGTAAAAGGCACAACAATTTATTGTGACAATAGCTCATCTATAGCATTGTCAAAGAATTTAGTGTTTGATAAGAGAACGAAAAACATTGATGCCAAGTATCACTACATTAGAGAGCTAGTGAACAATGGTGAAATTGTTCTGAAACATTGTAGAATAGAGGAGAAATTTGTAGACACTCTAACAAAGCCATTGGGGCAAAAGAATTTTAATTATCTAAGGAAGTGTATGGGTATGAAAAAAAACACACGAGTTGAATTTAAGGGGGAGTGTTGAATTTTTAAATTCAACTCCTGCTATGCTCAAAGGAGAAAAGAGTACATGAATGGTAGAGTATTCTTGTTAACAGTTGAGTGCACTTCACTATGCATTTAACAGTGATTTAAATGAAACCTGCAAAGTTTTTTTTTTTTGTATCGATGGCCGTAGCCACTATTTGGCGCTTTGGTTAATTTTTCACAGTTTTGACCATGCAATAGAAAGTTCAAAAGAATGTCTAATCACGCCATTAAAACTCACCAACTAACCAACAAAAGTTTTCTTTTACACGGAAAAATTTTGATTTGAATAGGGCCACGTCATAGTGGTCCCCATTTGCCAACATAGCAACCGCGAGCTCCACCGCTAGCCAATCATATGGCTATCGCATAGGATTGGAACTGTTTCACCTTTGAAAGGATCCGATCCCACTACCAACACAACAGAGGACGCATGGACCAATCAGGATGTATCATGCAGAAATTTCGATGGTGTCACAAGACCCAAATGGTATGTGATAAAGTTATTGAATCCAGGGCAATGTTTGTTCGAAATCTAGTGGGTCCCAACATCAACCAATTAGAGGCCGATCACACGAATTTGGGCCTCGCTGACGTAAGGCTCAATTGGTATGTGAAAAGGTTTGTGATATGGTTTAATATCCATTTGGATTCCATGACTAAGGTTTCAAAACCTTGGCTTATGTTTTATGTTATGCGTCGAATGATATAAGGTTCTAAAACCTTATTATAATGTTTTTTATGTTTTGTTTAAACGCCGAAATAGAAATTCCTTTGACTTTAGTCATATGATACACACGATCAATAAGTATATATTATAAACTTTTAATTTTATAATATATATATTTCGAATACTTTTATTTTAAAATATATGTTGCGCCATATAAAAAAAAGAGCCCGAAGGCTTATTTGATATAAAAAAAAACAGAGACCATGTGTGCATATTTTTTTTTTGTGTGTGTGTCTGTGCCCGAAGACAAAAATACAGTGAAGTGAAACTAGAGTAGTGAGACACTGTGTGAGTGGATTTTTTAAGAGACAAAGAGGAAGTTTTGTAGGACACTGTGTGTGAAGCAGTTCCTCACATCTTTCTAATCCCCCTGAGGAGGAAAAATTGTAATAGTTTTTCATTTTAATGAAATAGAACCAGTCTGTGCCATCTTTGTCTAGTAAATTTTTAAAATTGAATCTCTGTGTTGAGAGGAGGAATTATATTATTCCTTCGTATGTTTTGGAATCATTCGAAAATTCCAACAACCTTTAACACTTATGTGTCTTCCTTGACCCTTCCTGAGCCAACTTCCTGTAACACCCCCAATTCATGTGATTTCATTTTAAAGTTAGATACTTGAACTTTATATCCTAAGGGGAGTGGACCCCAAAGGATAATTATTTTGTGAATGTAATTAAACCTTTGACTGAGGAAATGAATAAATTATTATGGTGAAAATTGACCAAAAATGAGATGATGAGATCACTTGCTAAATCTGTGAGGATGGATGAAGAAAATATTTCCCCACAATCTTTCAAAAAATCCTTGGAAGATAGTAAGTTTTAAATTTAGATTTTTGAGGAAAAATCTGAATTTCCCCAATGATGAGGAAAGTAGTTGGGAAGAGGTAAAAAGCTGGAAAGATGAGGAAAAGCATAAAACAACTTTAAAGAATCCCTAAGTGGGAAGCCTAGGCAAACAGGAAGAAAAGCATCCTGAGATTCTGGACGCAGAATTAGAAACAGGCTTTGGGGAACAATAGCTTAAATAAGCTGCTCTTGTACAGATTAGAGGTTAATCTGCTATGGGAGGTGATCTCAGCTCGGGGGTGAGTTCTGGGAGATAGAAGAACTCTAAGGTTGGGAGGTTGGTCTACTGCACAAGTGGTATGTGTCTGAGGAATTTGTCTTATTGTTGTTATAGTATGAATTGGCTACATATAAAAACAAAATTTATTTCTAAGTTAGTTCATATTGTTAGTCTACATTTAACAGAATGTAATCACCAGGTAGTAACCTGATCATTCTACATAGTTGTAGAAGAACATCCTGTAAAGTGGAATTCCACAGAATGTTTAAACCCAGGGTTGGGCTAAATCTGAGGAAACCTTGTTCTTTCAGGAAACCTTGTGAATTTGTTTTTAATCTGCTTCTGTTTCCTAGAATAATTTTATTTACAGCTATTCTAGAGAGAGAAATGAAATTTCCTATAGTATACCAGAACCATAGCAGGAGATAAATTAAGACTTATACTGTTTATGAAAGAACAGAGGGAGAGAATCAATAAACTGATCTCATGTACAGCCAGGAAACTCTGTTATAATTCCAGAGAGTAAATAGTGTAAATCAATCAGGTTGTGCATGAGTCACTTTATCTAGGGGAGGAAAGGAGCACCTAGTTATAAACAAAATGTACTAGAAACTATGTCTTCTTGAAACTACTCAAATTTCATATCACTGAAATTGATTTCGTATAAGGTATAAATTAGGAGTAAGCAGTTGAGAACTCCAGTAGAAAAGAGTCCATTTATTTCAACAGTATATTAACAATAGTTCCATTTTTCAAGAGGAAAAAGTGAAGGGGTCCCAATCCCATAACCAGCCTTCAACAACATTTATTACCATGTACACAGGTAGACCAGAGATGGGTAACTAGATATAAAATAAAATGAGAAAAAACTGAAGAATAGAAAGTTATGCAGACAATTCTGGAAAATAGTTCTAGACGTACATAAATACTATCTATGATAGAAGTTAAAATAGACACATAATTTCCAGTATGCCATTCATCTGCTAGACAATCTCAATATAACCATGAACAGAGAAACTGTCATGTGATAGAAATTATATAAAATCTTCCTGAAAATTCTGATGATCTGGAACCATAATAGTGTTACCAAATCCTTTTTTTTGTGCTGACGAGCACACTAACAAAGTCAAATTTCATGGTATATATATATATATATATATAGAAAAAGAATTTCACACGATTTATACAGTCCCAGTAAAATTATACTGTGGCATAGTATATCGAAATTCCATCTAATAGCATAGAAAATATATATATATCCCAAATGTCAAAATACATAAGGAGCATATCACGCTGGGGTATTAAACTTGCAACCCACATCTCAATAGAACAAATTGAAACAAGCTCCCTTCTGCGCAATAGTATAGGAGGTCGATGTTATATTTCGACGCCCATGAAAACGACGCAACAGGAGAAGAGCAATAAATCCCATAAGAATACCGACCTAGACAGCCAAGAGGTCCACATTAGTAACTCTAACAATTGAGAATATTACTTGCTGCGTTTACAAGCATGCCGTAACCATTCATTTACCTGTAAACGACAAAGGCAAACAAAACGAAAGGGAATTATTCAATTGGCTCTGTCGTAGAGAATCAAGTGGAAGATGAAAATTGCATTGAGATTAAAACCATACCTTTGGAGCATAAGGTTCAGACACGTCGAGCCCTGCAATTCAAAATTGTATACAGAGAGGGATTAATACGCAATACCTCTGAAGAGAATAGGGAGGAAGATACAATTTCAGACAGAGACGAGACTCACAAGAGTATACCTCATAAAAATCCACTGAATATTAGATGTCTTCTTGGCAGAGATGTGCATCATGCAACGTAGAAGGTGTAAAACGAACTGGTCTCGTCTTATGAAACCGCCGTGGTAGGGTAAACGAAAACCCTGAAAGAGGAACTCAACCTCATTATGGTGCTGAGCGTATGACTCGCATATCTTATGGCATATTCTAAAACAAGAAGTATTCCCCTTACTAAGGAGTGAATACATAATCAAATTCGGCGTATGGCCAGCCATGAGCAACGACCTGAAATCATTTAAGCATACACTAAAATAAATAATGAGCACCGAGGTAAAGTACCTGATATATGGTTGGTAAAACTGAAGCGCCATGGTTTTCTCTGCAACAGAGAATCACACACCCTTGGCCGAATGCAGAATGGTGTCGGCGCAGAGGTGCAGAATGAAACGAAGAATGCTGAAACCCGACTTCGTTCTATCATCGAGACTTATATAACTCTTGGATAACCACCTTAACCCTAACCAAAACCGATCACCATCGTCCAATTGGCAGGATCGTGGAAGCCAAGCCACGGATCAAGGGTAGATGTGGAGAGTTAATACTGCCGTATCGTGTTAATGGAGTGTAAGTCCAAATTTAAGGCGAATTGTCCTGCGCGTAGATTGGCATGGCTGCAAGTCGAGCTAACGCATCGACGTGGATGCACCAGGTAAGCGAGCGACGGGGTATGACGAACTCCACAAAACATACAACATTCAATTATTATGATGACATCTGACGTGGATTCAAGTTTCTCGCGGCGACGCAATTAGCAACCAAAATCCAATTCGACCATATGATCTACGTGTATATTGAGTTAAATGAAAAGCACAATAATTGAAACCAATTTGAATATCCCATGTGCCGTGATGTGTGGTCACGTCAATAGGCAGATATGAGAGTTAATCTCAAACGCATGGAACCAATCCATTCCCAATATTGTGACGGATCATATAAACAACAAATAAACAAATCATTCCCTCAAACTATATACCAAGATACATGGCGGAGGAAATCGTAAATGTAAATCGTGGAAAGGGTTATATTAAACCATGTTTTGTTATATATATTAATGTGCTATAGGGTTATGTATACCCAATGATTAAATAAATGAGTTATGTGACCGAAAGTTAAAGACAAATTCGCAAAGGTATGTGAGACAAGTGTAAAGGCCAAAGTTGTGAAGAATTGTGAAGAATAGATTCACCTTGAGATGCAAATGACATAAGGTAAGAAGTAGGAGTAGAGGTGTTAATTTCAACAGTATATGATAATGTAAAGTATCATGATAAATAGGTGAACTGTCATAATAAATCTATACTTACAAGTCTGAGTTCATGAAGAAAATTTTTGTTGGTTGTGAAATTTGGAGGTGTGACAAATGGTATCAGAGCGCAAGTTATAAAACTGGGCTGGTGACTTTGTGCTCACGATTGCTGTGTACTCACTGTGTAATTTTATTGCTGTAGCAAAAGTTTTATTTTTGTTATTTTGTTTTTTTTTTCTCTCTGTTCACTGACCTGTGCTATGTAGTGTACAGTGAGGTGATAGAATGGAAGAAGGTGGTGGAATTTATGTAGATCTGCAGGGTGAGCCAGATCCGAATGCAGCCATGATGGCTATGTTGCGAAATTTGCAACAAGAATTGGTTGAGATAAAAAGCCAGAATGACATATTTTCATTAGCCAGTGAGGAGCAGGAAAAGCTTATCAGGGAATTAACCTCACGGAACAGCCAAGAAGGCGAAGGTTCCGGGAAGAGGAAGACTGATGAATCTGATGAGGAAGATGCTATTCGACATCAGCATAAGCATAAAAAGGAATTACAAGGGGAATTCTGAAAAATCAAACCTCCTTCCTATGATGGGGAAAAGGAGGAGGATGCTGAAGCCTGGTTGCTGAATATGATTAAGTATTTCCAGGTTTATGAATATGAAAGCAATCTGAAGGCCAGATTAGCTGTCTACCAGCTACAAGGTAAGGCTACCTGGTGGTGGGAGGAGACAAAGATGGTGCATGCCATAGATGAAAAGACAGTTACTTGGGAAGATTTCCAGGCTAAATTCAAGAATCGCTACTTGAATGAGCGGTACTATGATGACAAAGCAAAAGAATTTCATGAGCTTAGATTGGGACAACTCACTATTGATGAGTTTGTCACTAAATTTACCAATCTATTAAGATATGTACCTTACATAAGGGAAGAAAAGGCAAATGTACAGAGGTTTCTGAATTGTTTGCCTATGGTATACAAAGAGAAAATTGAGTTTGACAACCCAAAAACAATGGACAAAGCTGTTAGAAAGGCTAGATTGTGTTACCAACAGTTCAAAGGAAAAAATGATCAAGGAAAAAGTTGGGTAAGTAAGAATTAATTCAAAGGGAGAAAACCGAAACTAGCCTATTTGAAGAATTTTGGCAGAGATCATCAGCGGAAAAGATTTGGAAAACCCAAGGAAATTCAAACTGCACAGTCTCAAGTGGCATCAAAACCAATAGAGGGAGACAGTAAAAAGGAGGGAACAGTCAGAATGAAGGAGCCCTTGAAATGTTGGGGCTGTGGAGAACCCCATATTTTGAGGGACTGCCCCCATAGAAATGTTCATATGCTCATGAGGGATCGGGAAGCGACAACAGTAAATGATATAGCCAGAAACATACCAACTATCAGTGTAGCCCTGGAAAATCGGCAAGCAGAGCATCAAGCAACCATGGTGGAAATGGAGGGTAAGATTTTTGACCTACCTGTTTCTGTTCTGATTGATCCAGGTGCTTCTTTGAGTTACATTAGTCCAAATATTGTAGAAAAATGTAACTTAAAAACTGAAAAATTTCAACAGTCATGGCTGGTACAGCTGGCCACTGGAACAAAAAGAAAGGTAACACATAAACTGCCCAGAACAAAAATCAAATTAAATGAGTTCCGAACAGAAGTGAATTTGAACATTTTACCCTTAGGGTCATACGATCTATTGATAGGAATGGACTGGCTGGAAAAGAAGAAGGATTTGATGAATTGATGGGATAAGACTTTGCACTGTGTAGATGAGGAAGGGAAACCTTTCATTCTAAGAGGGAAACAAAAACCTATTTCAGTCAGACAAATTTCAGCATTGCAATTAAAAAGAACAACTAGAAAAGGATATCAGGTTTATGCAGTGCATGTGGAAGAAACAGAACAGAAAACTGAAGGAGAATTACTGGATGATGTACCAGTAATAAGAGAATTCAAGGAAGTTTTTCCAAAGGAAATCCCTCATCTTCCCCCCAAAAGAGAGATTGACTTCTCAATCGATCTGGTGCTAGGAGCAACACCTGTTTCACGAGCACCTTATCGAATGAGTCCTCCTGGACTTATAGAATTGAAAATGTAATTGCAAGAACTGCTAGACAAAGGGTATATTAGACCAAGTGTGTCTCCTTGGGGAGCACCAGTGCTGTTCGTGAAAAAGAAAGATGGAACTTTCAGGATGTGCATTGATTATAGGCAACTGAATAACTTGACCATTAAAAATAGATATCCTTTGCCTAGAATTGAGGATCTTTTTTATCAGGTGAGAGGAGCTTCAGTATTCTCAAAAATTGAGTTAAGAACTGGTTACCACCAGCTCAGAATTAAAGAGGAAGACATCAGCAAAAAAACCTTTAGAACCAGGTATGGCCACTACGAATTTGTAGTTCTACCTTTTGGTTTGACAAACGCCCCTGCCACATTCATGTGCCTAATGAACAGTGTGTTAAACAAGTATTTGGATAAATTTGTCCTTGTGTTCATAGATGATATTTTAGTTTACTCAAACAGTGAAGAGGAACACAAAGAACACCTGAGGATAGTGCTGCAAACTCTAAAGGAAAATCAGCTATACGCTAAATTTAGCAAATGTGAGTTCTATAAGGACAAGATCCAATACTTTGGCCATATTATTTCTGAACAAGGCCTTGTTGTTGATCCGGAAAAGATAAAGGCTATAAAAGAATGGCCAGTACCCTCTGATGTTTCGGCAGTTAGATCATTCATGGGGATTGCCGGCTATTATCGCAGATTCGTTGAGAGATTTTCTGCCATAGCACATCCCATCACTTCCTTACAGAGGAAAGGTGTCAAGTTTGAATGGACTAAAAAATGCCAAAGCAGTTTTGACCAATTAAAGCTGAAACTTACCACAGCCCCTATACTGAAGATTGCAGATCCTGATAAGGAATTTGTGGTATGTACGGATGCATGTAGAGAAGGATTGGGAGGAGCTCTGTTGCAGGAAAATTCTGTGATTGCCTACGAATCCAGTAAACTGAAGATACATGAACAAAATTATAGTGCCTATGATTTAGAGTTAGCAGCTGTTATTCATGCTTTGAAAATGTGGCGGCATTATCTTCTTGGAAAAAGAATTACATTAATGACTGATCATATTAGTCTCAAATATTTCTTTTCGCAAACTGAATTGAATGCCAGACAAGCCAGATGGCTGTCCTTTTTAAGTGAGTTTGACATGGATATAAAACATATTAGAGGGAAGGAGAATAAAGTTGTTGATGCATTGAGCAGAAATGCTTGTCAGCATATCAATAATACTAGAAGTAGTGCTCAGATAGATGTAGAAGAGTTGGTGAGTAAGGTTGCCAACCAAGACCCAAATTATGAAACACTTTTGGTGAAATTACAGAAAAAGGAGAAAACTGATTTTTCCCAAAACCAAAAAGGGCTGATTTGTTATAAGAACAGATTGTATATTCCCAATGTAGAGTCTTTAAAAAGAGAAATTCTGGATGAGTACCACAAACAACCCTATGCAGGCCATCCAGGGTATCAGAAAATGTTAACCGCCCTAAAAAAGAAGTTGTTCTGGCCAGTGATGAAAAAAGAGGTAGCAAAATATCTAAGTAGATGCATGGAATGTCAATTAGTTAAGGTGGAACATCAGCACCCTGCCGGCCTTCTGAACCCTTTGCCCATTGCATAATGGAAGTGGGACACCATTTCCATGGACTTCATTACAGGATTACCCAAAACCAAATACCAGCATGATTCTGTAATGGTAGTGGTAGACACTTTAACCAAAGCTGCTCACTTTATACCAGTGAAATCTACCTTTGGAACAACTCAAGTAGTAAATGTGTTTCTGAAGGAGATAGTAATGCTCCATGGAGTTCCTAAGGTGATTGTGTTTGATAGGGATGCTAAGTTTACAGCAGCCTTTTGGGAGGGGTTATTTGGAGGAATGGGCACTAAATTGAATTTTAGCACCGCCTACCACCCTCAGACTGATGGTCAAACGGAAATAACAAATCAAATTTTGGAGGACATGCTGAGAATGTATGTGATGGATAGACCCTCAAAGTGGGAAGATTTCTTACATTTAGCTAAATTTGCCTATAATAACAGCTATCAATCTTCCATTAAAATGAGTCCGTTTGAGGCACTGTATGGAAGGAAGTGTCGTACCCCTTTGAGCTGGAGTCAGCCAGAAGACAAACTGATGTTGGGACCCGATGCTTTGCAAGAAATGGAAGGAATTGTCAAACAGATACAAAAGAACATCAAGACAGCCCAAGATCGCCAGAAGAGTTATGTAGATAAGAAAAGAGTGCATAGAGAATTTAAAGTTGGGGAGCATGTATATTTGCGTATTAAACCCAAAAAGAGCACCCTTTATGCTGGGATTTGTGCAAAATTGTCCCCTCGATATTGTGGTCCCTTTGAAATATTAGAAAGGTTAGGACCAGTGGCTTACAAGCTGGCATTACCACCCCATGTTAGAGTTCATGATGTATTTCATGTTTCATTGTTAAAAAGATATGTACATGATGCTTCTCACATAGTTTTATTGCAGCTGCATGTGGAACCATGAGTTTTAACCGCTTCAAATATTGAGCGAGAAGAAATTGAATTAGAAGGTATCAATATAGCTGTAGTAAAGGCAGCAGTTACCATCGTCAAGAAGCCACTGGAATGAGAGATCGAAATGATGGAAAAATATCTATTTTTATTACAAAATAAACTTGTTGAACAACAACACCGAGGACAAAGTGTTTACTTTCAGAGTGGGAACAGGTAATAACTTTCAATCTGTGATTTTCATTTTAAAGTCTGATATTGAACTTTATCCTAAGGGAGTGGACCCTCAAAAGATAATTATTTTGGGAATGTAATTTAAACCTTCGATCTATGAAATGAATAAATTTTTGTGGTGCAAATTGACCAAAAATGAGATGATGAGATCACTTGCTAAATCTGTGAGGATGGATAAGGCAAATATTTCCCCACAATATTTCAAAAATCCTTGGAAGATAGTAAGTTTTAAAATTTGATTTTTGAGGAAAAATCTGAATTTCCCCAATGATGAGGAAAGTAGTTGGGAAGAGGTAAAAAGCTAGAAAGCTGAGGAAAAGCATAAAATAGCTTTAAAGAATCCCTAAGTGGGAAGCCTAGGAAAACAGGAAGAAAATCATCCTGAAACTCTGGACGCAGAATTATAAACAGGCTTTGGGGAACAATAGCTGAAATAAGCTGCTCTTGTACAAATTAGAGGTTAATCTGCTATGGGAGGTGATCTCAGCTCGGGAGTGAGTTCTGGGAGATAGAAGAACTCTAAGGTTGGGAGGTTGGTCTACTGCACAAGTGGTATGTGTCTGAGGAATTTTTCTTATTGTTGTTATAGTATGAATTGGCTACATATAAAAACAAAATTTATTTCTAAGATAGTTCATATTATTAGTCTACATTTAATGTATCAAAATTCCTAGGTAGTAACCTCGATCATTCAGATAGCTGTAGAAGAACATCCTCGTAAAGTGAATCTAATAAGAATGTTTAAAACCTGTGGTTAAAGCTAAATCTGTGGAAATCTTGTTCTTTCTCAGAAACCTTAGAATTTGTTTTTAATCGCTTGCTTCCTAGAATAATTTTGTTTACAAATTATTCTCTAGAGAGAGAAATGAAATTCCCTATAGTATACCAGAACCATAGCAGGAGATAAATTAAGACTTATACTGTTTATAAAAGAACAGAGGGAGAGAATCAATAAACTGATCTCATGTATAGCCAGGAGACTCTGTTATAATTCCAGAGAGTAAATAGTGTAAATCAATCAGGTTGTGCATGAGTCACTTTGTCTAGGGGAGGAAAGGAGCACCTAGTTATAAACAAAATGTACTAGAAACTATGTCTTCTTGAAACTACTTTAATTTCATATCACTGAAATTGATTTCGTAGAAGGTATAAATTAGGAGTAAGCAGTTGAGAACTCCAGTAGCAAAGAGTCCATTTATGTCAACAGTATATTAACAATAGTTCCCTTTTGCAAGAGGAAAAAGTGAAGGGGTCCCAACCCCATAACCAGCCTTCAACAACATTTATTATCATGTACATAGGTAGACCAGAGATGGGTAACTAGATATAAAATAAAATGAGAAGAAAATGAAGAATAGAAAGTTATGCAGACAATTCTGGAAAATAGTTCTAGACGTACATAAATACTATCTATGATAGAAGTGAAACTAGACACATAATTTCCAGTATGCCATTCATCTGCCAGACAATTTCAATATAACCATGAATAGAGAAACTGTCATTTGACACAATAAGATTAAAATACATCAGAAGAAGAGATAGAAATTATATAAAATCTTCCTAAAAAATTCTAATGATATGGAACCATAATAGTGTTACCAAATCCTTTTTCTGTGCTGATGAGCACACTAACAAAGTCAAATTTCATGGTATATATATATATATATATAGAAAAATAATTACACATGATTTATACAGTCCCGGTAAAATTATATTGTGGCATAGTATATCGAAATTCCATCTAGCAGCATAGAAAATATATATATATCCCAAATGTCAAAATACATAAGGAGCCTATCAGGCTGGGGTATTAAACTTGCAACCCATATCTCAACAGAACAAATCGAAACAAGCGCCCTTCTGTGCAATAGTATAGGAGGTCGATGTTATATTTCGACGCCCATTAAAACGACGCAACAGGAGAAGAGCAATAAATCCCATAAGAATACCGACCTGGACGGCCAAGAGGTCCACATTAGTAACTCTAACAATTGAGAATATTACTTGCTGCGTTTACAAGCATGCCATAACCATTCATTTACCTGTAAACGACAAAGGCAAACCAAACGAAAGGGGATTAGTCAATTGGCTCTATCATAGAGAATCAAGTGGAAGATCAAAATTTTATTGAGATTAAAACCATACCTGTGGAGCATAAGGTTCAGACACGTCGAGCCTGCAATTAAAAATTGTATAACAAGAGGGATTAATATGCAATACCTCCGAAGAGAATAGGGAGGAAGATACAATTTCAGACAGAGACGAGACTCACAAGAATATACCTCATAAAAATCCACTGAATATTAGACGTCTGCTTGGTAGAGATGCGCATCATGCAACGCAGAAGGTGTAAAACGAACTGGTCTCGTCCTATGAAACCGCCGTGGTAGGGTAAACGAAAACCCTGAAAGAGGAAATCAACCTCATTATGGTGTTGAGCATATGACTCGCATATCTTATGGCATATCCTAAAACAAGAAGTATTCCCCTTACTGAGGAGTGAATACATAATCAAATTCGGCGTATGGCCAGCCATGAGCAATGGCCTGAAATCATTTAAGCATACACTAAAATAAATAATGAGCGCCGAGGTAAATTACCTGATATATGGTTGATAAAACTGAAGCGCCATGGTTTTCTCTGCAACAGAGAATCACACACCCTTGGCCAAATGCAGAATGGTGTCGGCGCAGAGGTGCAGAACGAAATGAAGGATGTAGAAACCCGACTTCGTTCTACCATCGAGACTTATATAACTCTTCGATAACCGCCTTAACCCTAACCAAAATCGATCACCATCGTCCACTTGGCAGGATCGTGGAAGCCAAGCCACGGATCAAGGGTAGCTGTGGAGAGTTAATAATACCGTATCATGTTAATGGAGTGTAAGTCCAAATTTAAGGCGAATTGTCCTGTGCGTAGATTGGCATGGCTGCAAGTCAAGCTAGCGCATCGACGTGGATGCACCAGGTAAGCGAGCGACGAGGTATGACGAACTCCACAAACCATACAACATTCAATTATTTTTATGACATCTGACATCGATTCAAGTTCCTCGCGGCGATGCAATTTGCAACCAAAATTCAATTCGACCATATGATCTACGTGTATATTGAGTTAAATGCAAAGCACAATAATTGAAATCGATTTGAATATCCCATGTGCCGTGATGTGTGGTCACGTCAATAGGCAGATATGAGAGTTAATCTCAAACGCATGGACCCAATCCATTCCCAATATTATGACGGATCATATAAACAACAAATAAACAAATCATTCCCTCAAATTATATACCAAGATACATGGCGGAGAAAATCGTAAATGTAAATAGTGGAAAGGGTTTTATTAAACCATGTTTTATTTGATATATTAATGTGCCATAGGGTTACATATACCCAAGGATTAAATAAATGAGTTATGTGACCGAAATTTAAAGGCGAATTCACAAAGGTAGGTGAGACAAGTGTAAAGGCCAAAGTTGTGAAGAATTGTAAAGAATAGATTCACCTGGAAATGCAAATGACATAAGGTAAGAAGTAAGAGTAGAGGTGTTAATTTCGACAGTATATGATAATGTAAAGTGTCATGATAAATAGGTGAACTGTCATAATAAATCTATACTTACAAGTCTGAGTTCATGAAGAAAATTTTTGTTGGGTGTGAAATTTGGAGGTGTGACACTTCCTCCCCTTTTTCATCCTCCTTGGCATATGATTATAATTTTTTTCCTTGAGAGAAGAAGGATCTCTCCTTAGTCTCAATAAAAGGTCTAGGTGGAATTCATGTGCCTCTGAAATCAAGGAAGACTAGAGGTAGGAAATATAATCTAAGAAACACCAAAATTAAAGCTAAACTCAATATAGCAGATGGTAAACAACTCTCTTTGAAAGGGGCGCTTTGACAGGCGCAATATCGTCTTGTGGGTTTTAAATGATTGTATTATCCTTCAATTGTAGAGAGTTTTCTAGCACCTGTAAGAAGCTAGCGTTGAAGGAAATTTTATAAAATATGTGCCTTGATGTAATTATGCTTAAAGAAACCTTGGGTTATGAAGAATTTGTGTTGGCATCTCTGAGTAAAATTACGTTGGGTTGGTCTTTTGTGACCTCTCATGCGAAGGGAAGATCACAGGGTTTAGCCATGGGATTTAAAGATAACAGCCTTAGGATTTTAAACTCTTAGTGCTTGGACCTCATATTTGGCGTTGAGGTCCATTCCTCATAACTTTGTATGAACCTTTCCCTCATCAAAATTTATGGCCCATGTCATGACAAGGTCTCCTTCTAGAATTCTCTTTTATCGAAATCTTTTATGAATGTTCCCAATTTGGTGGTGGCAGGGGAATTAAATTTCTCTATGGGTATGTCTGAAACAACACGGTGGCAAGCTCAAGTTAATTCATTGGAATATTTATTTGTGAACAAGTTGATGGCTTGTAAGCATTACTTGTTTAAAAATAGCACTACTTGAAAGAACATATGCCCAAGTTCAACTAGGGTGGCAAAGAGGTTGGATCTCTTCCTCAACCTTATGAACATAATATGTCTTTATGAAATGAGTAAGGACTAGAGGAGAATCAAACCATTTTCCTTTTATCATAGAGCTGAAATGGACCAATAAGAATCCTGAATCCCTTTTTAAATCCAATCTAGTATGGCTCAAACAAAATAGTTTTAATGACTTTGTAAAGGCCACCTAGATTCCCTATTCCCTAGGCCCTTGGTGAGGGCCATTCCATAGCACATCAGTTTACGGAAGTTCTCTGTAGCGATCTTCCCTGTTCCACTCATGCATATAGGTATTCGCGAGTTTTTTTTTTTTTTCACGAGTAGGATACAAACCTAGATTGTTGGATGAAAATGGCAGGAATGATTCATCAACATGGCCAATGTGTGCTATAATAGTGTATTTCTATTTCTAGGCAGATAAATTTCATCAATATCTGAATTTGAATGGGTTCAGCAGCAAATATATGATTTTTTTATCGCATATGGGTTTTATGAAATTTGCAATGGGGTTATCACATTCAAATGTTTACTAGTAAATAAGCATGTCTACCTTTGGGATACCTCTGTTAGAATGTCACTATGCCTTCAGACATTTGAACGGTGTTGAGACCAATGGTGAGGGGCACATTTGACTGAAAGCAATCGCCGTAGTAATCATATGGGTACTCAGCTTAATCCAAGAACAAGATAAAATCACAGTCTGATCTCAAAGCCTTTTAATATTGATATGTGGGTGGGTTTTGTGAGTTTTTTCGATGGAGTCAACATGTGATTTTTCAGGCACATAGGACAGAAGTGGACAGTGGAGAGAGCAGCACAGAGGACAGGGACAGTGGGCAGAGTAGTAAGGACAGAGCAGCAAGTTTTTAGTGGATATTGGGCAGAGTAGCAAGGATAGAGCAACAAGTTTTTAGTGGTCAAACCAACATATCTTGAAGAGTTAAGCATAAAACAAAGGGTCAGTTTTGGGTAGGTACTTTGATTTCCCTTAATATCATCATGATAATGGGACAAGAAACTTTAGAACCCATGGAAAGAAATGATATAAGGAAAGTGAAAATTGCCTCATCAGCTAAAACTGGGAAGTGGGTTTGGGTCAATGCCAAACAATATTGGGGAATTTTAAAACGGAGACTAGCTCATCTAAAATGGGAGAAGACAGGGAAAAAAAAGTCTCAAAGGGAGAGTACCCTTTGCAAGAAACAACATTCAAACAAGTCTTCTTTGCAAGCATGTGGCAACAAGTTAAAAGGAAAAGAAAAAATCATTGATGATTATGCTTTATATAGTCCCACACCCACAACTCTCACTTGGTCATCTGATCTTTATGTGAAAGAAATCTTAAATGTAAAAGAAAGGTTGGAAGTATTAGAAGCTAAAGAGTTGGAAAGAGATTGTACAATCCATATAATAATAGCTGAAAACCAAGCTTTAGCTAAAAACATCAAAGTTTTGAAGGAAAAAGTGTCATTACTATAGGAAGCTCTCTGAATAGGGAAAACAAAATGGAAATGCATGAAAGCGGAGGTGAAAAACATGAAGAAATTTTCAGTGGAGAATACAAAGGTGATGAATGCGAAGCCATCCCAGGATAAGGGGAAACAAGTTTCCCAAATAGACAACAATGAAGAAACATCAAGAGAAGGGAGGAAAGGATATTCCACAAAAAATTCCAAAACTTGGGCTCAAGTTATTAGTAATTATGCTAAGAGGGAAGGAGAAACAAACATTCAAGCTAACAACATGCAAGATAGAGAAAGCAAGGAAAGACATGATAGATCAACAAGCACAATTATTAAAGTGGTGAAAGATTATGGGAAAAATGAATGTACTCTTGACCTTGCAAGAGACTTCTTGAAAGACAAGCTCCAATGGCAAGGACAAATATGTCAAGCATGGAGAACAGGTAAGCTTAACGATGAGAGAGCCAGGCCCATAAAAGTCATCATGCCCAACTTGCATGATAAATATATCATTCTAAGCAAGAAGCAACTCTTGAGGGGTTCTCGGTTTTTTCTAGAAGAAGATTTAACTGTAAGACAACAAGAGGAAAGGAGGGACAAAATAACAAAATTTAGGGCAACAAGAGATGAGGGAAAAAGAGCATGGATTTATAAAGGTAAAGCCTTGATTGTGCAATTTGGACCTCCTTCCAAAACAAGGCAGAAAAATGATAAAAAAGAAGAAGCAAGAAACTCTTTAGCAAGAAATGAGGAAGAAAAGTCATTATGGGCAAGCAGGGACAAAGACTCAACTATGAGTCTTGCATGTCAAAAAAAATAGCAATCAAGTCTTACCCAGGATTCCTTAATATTAGTTTTTTGGAACTGCAAGAGTTTCCCATGGAGACGAGGACCTAGGTTAGGGCCTATTACGGAATGTATAGACATAATTTTCCTCATAGAAACACATGAGCATGAAGGGTGCAAGACACCTTTGTTTGAAGGGTACTGAAAGATAGCAGTGTGGAACAAGGCAGCAGGGAATGGAAAAGGGCACAGGGGTATCATGGTATTAGTAATAGAAAAAGAAGGTTGCTTCATTCAACTAGAAAAAGAAGACCAAAATAAGCAATTTGTTTGGCTTAAAATATCAAAAAATGGAAATCACATCAGAATTGCAACATGTTGTTTTGTGCCGCAAGTTTAAAAAATCTACAAAAGTAGAGGGCTTGACCACAAATATCCCTTTGCAGCCCTAAAAACAGATATTGCAATATATTCTCAGCTAGGTGAAGTCCTTATAGCGGGGGATTTCAATGCTAGAACTGGGGGTGAAAAAGATAGCATTCTTTGTTGTAAAGAAGACAGTGACACTATCTGGCTTACAAAAGAGAGTTATCATTAGTGGGAACGAATTTCACAGGATAAAGGCTACAATCTCTTTGGAGAAAAATTTCTAATGCTATGTGGGTCTTTTGATTTAGTCATTTGTAATGGTTTGAATAGATCAGAAAAGTCCGGTAATTTCACTTGCAATACTTACAATGGAGCAAGCGTAGTAGATTATGTAATTTTCTCGCATAGTTTGTGTGAGAAAATGGAGGAAGCAATGATTGGAGGTCAAATTCAGGACTTAAAATTAGATCACAAGCCACTTTATTTAAGTTTCTCTTGGACCAAAAAAAAACAATTAGGGTCAAAAACTCAATGTGTTCAAAAAAATCCCCCAAAGGGTAGAATTCTTTTGACTCCAGAGAATTGTAATACCTTCAAAATAATGCTATAGAGGCTCTTCAAAAAGGAGGAAATCTCATCTCATGGCCGTTATAGTCACAGATTAACACATTTAATTCAAAGCGCACTTGCTGAGTGCAAAAGAGAAAAAATTAAGAAGTTTGAAACAAATTGCTTTCTGGTTAATGCTTGGTTTGATGAGGAATGCAAAAAGGCAAGGATAAGGTGGAAGGAATCAGACATAGATAACATAAAGCTCAAAGCTTACAAGCAGACAGTAAAAAATAAAAAGGTTGATTTCATGGTTTCAAGGAGAGAATAACTAATCTTCCTCGGAAAAAATAACCCCAAATTATTCTAGAAGGAGCTCCAATCGAAAAAGGTGCAAACTGAAAACAACATTACAACTTCTAAATGGTTTGACTATGCAAGACAACTTTATGAGCAGGATCCCAAGGTTGACCCTCCTCCCTTGGTCAACACAGACACAAAACTCTTCACGGTGCAAGAGGTAGAGATGGGTATCAAGAAGTTGGGCACTGGAAAAGGAAAAGACTTAGATGAACTCCAAGCAGAGTATCTAAAATGGGTTTTAAAATTTCTTTCACCTCACATCACAAAAATTTTCAACAACATCTTACAGCAAGGGTTCCCTACAGATTAGGCAACTAGTATGGCAATACCTCTTTTCAAAAGTGGTGATGTCCTCCAATTATAGAACCATAATGATAAACCCCTTGTTTGCAAAGTTATTTGGAAGCATGTTAGAAAAGAAAATCAACAAGTGGGCAGAAGAAAGAGATAAACATGCTAAAGGGCAAGCAGGTTTTAGACCTAAACATTCCACAGTTGATCATTGTATAACTTTAAGGTATATCATTAAAAACGTTTGGGAAAAAAAGGAAGAAATTTTTGTTGCTTTGTTGATTTCAGAAGAGCCTTTGACACAGTTCCCAGGGATAAGCTTTGGGGAAGAATGGAGGAACTCGAGGTTCCCGAGCATTTGAGAGCAACTGTGCATAGGTTGTATGAAGAGGTGAAAGTCAAAATGAGAACTTCAGCAGGCATATCTGAAAGCTTTAGAAGCGATATCGGGGTCAAGCAAGGTTGCCCATTGTCTCCTACCCTTTTTGGGTTATATATTGACAAGCTTGAAGAGTGGTTAAATTTGCAAGGGGGTGATGGTATCCATTTGGGCAAGTTCGTTATAATGCTTCTTTTGTACGCATATGAGCTTATATTGATTGCTAAATCGGCTCTTAGTTTGCAAGAGCATTTATGTTCCCTCGAGCATTTTTGTAGAAGGGTTGGGATGCAAGTCAATATTAGCAAAACGAATGTAGTGGTTTTCTCTAACAAAATAAAGCATAACCAACATAAGTTCTATTTTGATGGCAACATTCTAGAAGAATTTGTAGACTACAAATACCTCGGAATTGACTTCAACAGAAATTTAAGTTGGGATGGTTGTAGAAAGAAAAGAACTTCAGGGGGTTGGAAAGCATTTTATGCTCTTCAAAACAGGTGTAGAGAGGTAGAGTTGTGGGACTGGGAAACCACTCTAACACTTTTTGGGCTTCTAGTGATTCTGGTGATTCTCTATGGTTGTGAACTGTGGGCTAGCAGCACAGCCGAGATGCAGTGGAAACAAATCAAGAAAATTCAGAAGTGTTCGATTACAAACAAATTCAAAATTAAAAGTGCAGTTCCTTATGCTAAAGTGTTAAGTGAAACAGGGGTTGCTCCTATTGAAGCAATTGCTATGGTGCGAGTCATAAGGTATCTGAAAAAAATTGAGCAAATGGAAGAGGGTAGATGGCCTAAGGTTGTGTTTAGTGACAGATTGTGCAAAAGAAAGAAGACTTGGATGCGGCAAAATAACAAATGGTTTAGTAAATGGGGTATTTGCTTGAGCATGTGTCCTACAAACAATAAAGAGATAAAAAAATTTGTGATGGATAAGTTCCACAAGCTTACTTGGGAGAAAGAGCTAGGGAGAAAGAAGAAGTACTACATTGAAGAGTTTAACCTCATGCATAACCATCAACAAAAGGCGTACATAGGGGCTAATATTTCTTGGAGATCTAAAATTCTTATTGCTCAATGCAATTATTGTAAAACTTCACAGGAAAAGGGCCAAATACAAAAGCCAGATAGAGAAGCAATCTGTCCCATAGGCTATTTTTAGCCTTGTGGGCATTAAAAATTCTTTCTCTCTTTCTTTCTTTCAAAAGAATGAAAAATGATACTATTACATGGGTAGAAGAAAAAGAGAAAAAGATAAGGGAAGAGACTGATTTAAATATCAGTAAAGAATCCCTAGAAAAAATGGAAATTCTACATGGAGATCGCTGCACCGCCTTACGTCATAAATTATCTAACAGTGACCAACGCCTGTGGAATTGAAATGGCTACATGGCCTCTAAAAAATATTATTTTACATGTAATTGATGTTGGAATTTTACTCCCAACCATTGCCATAAATAATCAGTAGTGCAGCCCATAAGCTTCATCAATTTTTTAGCAGGGAAGGACAGCAACAGATCCAAAGAAGTAGATTGAAAGGGCAACACAGCTTCAAAAAAATATTATTTGACTTGTTATAACCGACAGAAATTTTGTATAGATGCAAATTCTTAGCCGAAAGCATATCATCCAATCAATTTTCGTATTTGCACGAGTAAATTAACAATTGTAGCTACAGTTTGAATGTTTGTGTTTAGTTTCTTTCAATTTTCATGAGTTCTGTAGTCACAAATTCATCATCTGCTATTTAAATACGTGAGTCCCACGATATATGTATTCCTAAATTCAAATTATTAATCCTCTATGTGAGACATGAATATACTTCGTGTCAATATCCATCGTAATCTGTATTGATATCTGTTCGCTTAAGTCTGTCAAATAATATTTCTCAACTTCGTGTCGATATCCATATTAATCTGTACTGAGATCTATTCGCTTAAGTCTGTCAAATAATATTTCTCATATGCCTGCAACCGTATCTGGCTTAGTATTTGCACAAGGTGTGGGCTCACCTGATAAAATGGGTTTGGCATGTCTAGGCATAACCACCAGAACATAGAACACTGATCTCAGTATGTATGTACTGCATCTCATGATTTTCCCCACCATCCTGAGCTGAAGTTGCCCTATTAGTAAATTTTTCTTAATCAGGACATATCTTTCAATAAGGGCAAGTGACTATCAGAAAAGAAGCATCGAGGAGTGTCATACCAATGAGTTGTGGAAATAGATACAGAACTAGGGACAATCATGTTCCTGAATTTCTACAAAATTGTGGGATCTGGTATTGTGTCTCATTTAATAGTGATCCGTCAATCACATGACGGGAATAAAATATATATTTTCACAAGATTGAATCTTTTTTTATGTGGGAGGAATAGCCTCATTTTTATGGAATTCATAATTTTCATTCTAGGAATTAATTTTAGTTACTCATTTGGAAAGTTTATTAATACAGGTAGATTTTGGTGTAACCACAAACTCTCTGTTTATTAATACTGGCATATTTTGGTGTAACTACAAACTCCTTATGATATTAGAACCTAGACCTAAGTTTTATTGTCAGAACCATGTTTCAAAGTTATTGTAATCATACGTCTATAAAATCCATAATTTCTACCCTGAAAATCCTAGCTACTTACTGTCAAACTTAGACCTAAATTCTATTCTAAAAACTATATTTCAAACATATTGTAATCACACATCTATAAAATCCATAATTTCTACCCTAAAAATCCTTGTTACTTACTGTCAAACCTCTTCATCTGGGTATATTTTGCTTTTATGTGTTGGTCATGCATCTTTCGCGAAACCGGTATTGGTTCACTTTTACCCTAGGTTTCAGGGCTGGTTTTTCATTTTCTTGCTTGATGAGGTCATTATGGCTAATCATTTTCTATCTGCCACCACATTCAGAACATGACACCCACCAAGACGCCATACGTGTTGAAATTATTGATGATTCCAAACAACAGATAGTAAACTCCTCACCTTTGTCAACACAGAGAATATAAATCAAAAATTTACTTTTCAGACAGGAGACAGAGATGACGTGAAAATGCTTTCTATTTCAATAACAGAACTTAAAAAAAACTGTTACAAATTTCTTCCTTTATGGAGGGATTCACCAAAGCAAGACTTCTACAGACGCAGTGCTCTAAAACAACTCTTTGTCTCTTTCAAAACACACAAAACAGTGCTGTAATGATCTTATTGTGTTTTCTTTTTCCTGCGGGCTCACACAGCGTTTACAATAACAATACATTACACTACCTTGGCTCTCGGGCCTTTTCTCTTTTTATATGGCACGGCGGAACAAAACCATAAAAAAACAATAAAACAATTACAAAGAAAAACCTTTGCAAAACATAAAACTTTGATATTGGCGCGACATACGAGTGGGGACCACATCATAGTTGGCCATCGCAATTTGCAATTTCGCGATATGCAATATGGTGGGACGGCAAAAGTACGATTTGCGATATTTGCGATGTGCGATGGGATCACATCGTAAATATCTGTGATAACACATGGAATAACACTTATAAAACACACGATTGTGCGATCGTGCGATGGCGCGACGATCGCACATCGCAAATTTCATTGGAGCTCTGGCATGGGCGGAGGGTGATTCTGCGACATTGCGATGTTGCGATGTTGCGATGGCGCAACCATCGCACATCGCAGATTTCCATATTAACAAGACACTTTGCTCTTCAAAACTGAAAGCTGCGCTCTGCGATCTGCGCTAAAGCGCTTAAGTGGTAGGGACCACTTGTCCGGCCTTTTCATGAAAGACTTCAGCTTGTTCGATTAATTTCATTCATTTTTGGTTGTTGAGGGCTTTTAAGCCCAAAATGAATTCTACTCCTCCGTATACTTGAACTACGGGAAATATTCAGTCCTCTGTCAAAAATGACTTCGCCCATACTTCAAAATTAATTCCTTTGCTATACTTGGCTGCGGCCCATCAAAATTTAATTCATCCTTACATTCTCCATCATTCTGCTTTGAATACACAGTGTTGTGCACTCAATCTCCTCTGCTGCCTTGTACTTGTTTTTTTGTTCTTCCTGCCCAAGGCACGGCAGGTGACTTTAATATTTCAACACTCCCCCTTAAACTCAACTTTTGGGTTGTCCATTATACCCAAACATTTTCTTAAAAATTCAAATGTCTTATGTGTCAATGGCTTTGTCAAAATATCAGCATATTGTTCCTTTGTTTTACAATGTTGTAAAACAATTTCTCCATTTTTTACCAATTCTCTGATATAATGAAATTTTGTGTCTATGTGTTTCGTTCTCTTGTGAAACAAAGAATTCTTTGACAATGCAATAGCTGAGATATTGTCACAATAAATCATAGTGCCCTTTACCTGTTCTTGGCACAAACTTCTTAGCATTCTTCTCATCCAAATTGCTTGACACGCTGCTGCTGTAGTTGCCACATATTCTGCCTCTGCTGTAGACAATGCTACAATCGGCTGTTTCTTAGAAGCCCATGAAATGGCTCCTGAACCCGTATGAAAAACATAACCGGAAGTGCTCTTCCGATCATCTACACTTCCAGCCCAATCACTGTCAGTGTAACCAACTAATTCTGAATTTTCTGAAGCAGTATATAAAATTCCAAATCTTTTAGTTCCTTTCACATACCTCAGAATTCTTTTTCCTACTTGCCAATGTGCTTCTTTTGACTTCTCCATAAATCTGGAAATTAAGCTAATAGCATGCATAATATCCGGCCTAGTTGCAGTCAAATACATGAGGCTGCCAACTATGCTTTTATATAGACTTGGATCAAAATCCTTGCTGTTGTCATCTTTTCTCAACTTCAATCCCATTAATGTGGGAGTAATTGCAGCTTTGCACTCCTGCATATTAAATCTTTCTAAAACTTGATTCACATACTTTGCTTGAGATATAAAAATTTCTTTCTCACCTTGCTCCACTTCTATTCCCAAGAAGTATCTTAATAAACCCATATCAGTCATTTCAAATTCATCTTTCATGAATGTTTTAAATTTTTCAACAAGGTAATCATCATTACCTGTAAAAATTAAATCATCAACATACAAAAAAACAATCAATAGCTTACCATCCTTTTCTTTGATGTAGAGGGTGGGTTCTCCCTCACATTTTTCAAATTCATTCTCCAGTAGATAGGAGTCTATCCTACTGTACCACGCTCTTGGTGCTTGCTTCAACCCATAAAGAGGTTTCTTTAATTTGCATACCTTATGCTCTTGGCCTTTCTTCTCATATCCTAGAGGCTGTTCCACATATACCTCTTCCATTAAAACTCCATTTAAGAATGCAGATTTTACATCCATCTGGTAAAATTTCCATTTTGTTTTGTGCTGCTATGGACAACACTGCTCTTACTATCTCCATTCTTGCAACTGGTACAAAGGTTTCTTCATAATCAATTGCATGCTTCTTCTTGTATCCTTTGACAACAAGTCTGGCCTTGTGTCTTTCTATTTTTCCTTCAGCATTGCTTTTGGTCTTATAGACCCATTTAACACCAATAAATTCTTTAACTTCTGGGAGATCAACCAACTCCCATGTTTTGTTCTTCTCTATGGCATTAATTTCATCATCCATAGCTTCTATCCATTTTATATCTTTAATAGCATCTTCAAAATGAATAGGATCATCAACTTGAAAATACAAAGCAAATAAGGAATTCATACCTTCATCTGCTGCTCCTTGCTCATAGATTTATCTAAGACTTCTAAACTTTGTTCCTCTTTCACTTGGCGTAGCTGTGCTTGATGAAGCACTCATTTCTGCTCCATGTGGTGTGCTTGGAGATGCACTCCCACTTCTTCTCAAGGGTGTTCTCGGTGCTGCTTGAGGTGTCCCTTGCTATCCTTGTGTTGGTGGAGGTTGTGCTACCGATGAGTTGTTAATTTCAACTACATCTTCCTCATCTTCATCATGAGATAAACATCATTTAACATTGACTGTTTTCTCAATGCTTCCATCCAATGCTTCCTCTTCAATAAATTGCACATATCTGCTTATCACAAAATTCTTTGTGGATGGGTTGTACAGTCTGTATCCTTTGGAATCCTCACAGTATCCAAGGAAAATGCACTTCTCCCCCTTACTATCCAACTTCTTTCTCAACTTGTCTGGAATGTGTGCATATGCCACACATCCAAAAACCCTCATGCGGGTGACTCTCTGTTTTCTGCCACTCCACGCTTCTTCTGGAACTTTGTTCATCACTGCTTTTGTGGGGCATCTATTCAAAATATACGCAGCACAGTTTGCTGCTTCTGCCCAATATTCATTCGGAAAATGTTTTGCCTTCAGCATACTTCTCACCATTTCCATTATGGTTCGATTCTTTCTTTCAGCAAATCCATTCTGTTGCGGTGTGTACCTTGTGGTAAACTGCTTGTGTATGCCATTCTCTCTGCAAAAACGCAGAAACTCCTTTGATATGTATTCTCCCCCTATGTCGGTTCTGAGGACTTTAATGTGCAGCCCGCTCTGTTTTTCTACAAGAGCTTTAAAATGGAAAAGTTTCTGAAAAACTTCACTGTTATATTTCAGAAAATAAACCCACACTTTTCTTGTGAAATCATCTATGAAGGTCAGCATGTAAATACTGCCTGAAACAGATGTTGTTTGCATCGGCCCACACAAATCTAAATGAATTATTTCTAAGGGTACGTTTGCCCTTATGATTTTTCCTGAAGGAAAATTTTCTCTGTGTTATTTTCCCAAGCTGCAGCGTTCGCATATGCTGTCAGGCTTTTCAATCAATGGTAAACCTCTTACCATTCCTTTTCTGTGCAGCAAATTCAATCCTCTGAAATTGAGATGTCCAAATCTCAAATGCCATAACCAATTTTCATCCTTTGCTTCTTTCTAAAAGGCTTCTTGTGTTACAGCTACTATGCTTTTCCCTTTTCCCTTCAAGTCAATGTTGAGCTTGAGTGGAAACATTCTATTGCTGGTCATTTGTATTTCAGCAATAATTTTCTTGCTTGGAGGAATATCTTTTATTGTGCACACATCATCTTTGAATATTACATTGTAACCTTTGTTTATGAGCTGCCCAACGCTCAAAAGATTACACTTCAGACCTGGAACATAATACACATCAGGAACAAATTTTTGCTCCCCATTTCTTGCTCGAATACTTACTCTGCCTTTTCCTTTGACAGAGATCTTAGTATCAGTCCCTGTGGTCACTTCAGATTTAACTTCTTCATCTAGATTGGAAAACACTGCTTTGTTTCCAGTCATATGATTACTACAACCTGAATCTAAGAACCAAACACCATCATTTCTATCTTGTGCTACATTACAAGCTAGCAGCACATTACTTGGGTTCTTTTCTTCTTTCGCTACATTAGCATTCTGCTTATTTTTCATGTCATTTTTCTTCTTTCTACATTCATTGGCATAGTGCCCATATTTCTTGCAATAATGACATTCGACATTGGATTTGTCATACCTTTGTCCATGGGCATGTTGGTGTTGATGTCCACCTTGCTGGCTGTTGCATTGGCCGTGGCTCTGAATTTGACTGTTGCTCCTTCCATGTGAATCTGAAGGGCTGTTCCTTCCACCTCTATTCTGGCTTCTGCCTCTTCCTCTTCCTTTACCTTGACCTCTTCCTCTTCCTGAAGGCATCTGGGTCTTGAAGGCGTGCTCAAGAGATGAGTGTTCATCTCTGCTCAATCTCTGTTCATGAGTTATCAGTGAGGCATGAAGTTCATCCACTGTGAACTGTGAGAGATCTTTGGTCTCTTCTATGGTGGTAACAATAACATCAAACTTTGAGGGTAAGCATCTCACAAGTTTCTCCACGATTCTGCTTTCTTCAAGAGTTTCTCCATGGGATCTTATTTGATTTACAATCCCAATCACATGTGTAAAAAATGTGTCAATAATGTCTGACTCTTTCATGCAAAGAGTTTCAAAATCTCTTCTCAGCAACTGAAGTTTTGTTGTCTTAACTTTCTCCATACCTTGATAGGCTACTTTCAGAGTTTCCCATGCCTCCTTGGATTTCTTAGCTGCTTCTATCCTTGGAAACACACTCTCATTTACTACCTGATACAAACAGAAGAGAGCTTTAGCATCTTTCTTCCTATTGTTCTTCAACACATCCTTCTCTGCTTGAGTTAAGGCATTAAAAGCCTGCTCATCAGCTGGTTCAACAAAACCATCTTCTACAAACTCCCATAAGTCTTATGAGACAAACAGGGCTTTCATGGTAATGGCCCAATAATCATAGTTCTTTCCATTAAACTGTGGAAGTTGAACATTTCCAAGACTCATACCAGTGCTTGGTGCAGCCATTACTTCAAAACTGAACTCTAAGCTTAAGCAAATTGTATTTCCTTTTCTTGAAAGAACAAACTCCTTAAACAATAAACAACTGCACTTTTATCTTTGAGAAATACCAAACTGCGAACTCTGTCGAGCTTTTCACACTGCTGGAGAAAACGCTGCAACAAGTCTTCTTCTTCTTCAGCTTCTTTGAATGTTTCAAAGAGCCTGAACTAGCTCTGATACCATGTTGAAATTATTGATGATTCCAAACAACAGAGAGTAAACTCCTCACCTTTGTCAACACAGAGAATATAAATCAAAAATTTACTTTTCAGATAGGAGACAGAGATGACATGAAAATGCATTCTATTTCAATAACAGAACTTAAAAAAAACTATTACAAATTTCTTCCTCTATGGAGGGATTCACCAAAGCAAGACTGTTACAGACGCAGTGCTCTAAAACAACTCTCTGTCTCTCTCAAAATGCACAAAACAGTGCTGTAATGATCTTACTGTGTTTTCTTTTGCCTGCGGGCTCACACAACGTTTACAATAACAATACATTACACTACCTTGGCTCTCGAGCCTTTTCTCCTTTTATATGGCGCGGCGGAACAAAACCATAAAACAACAATAAAACAATTACAAAGAAAAACCTTTGCAAAACATAAAACTTTGATATTGGCGCGACATACGAGTGAGGACCACATCGTAGTTGGCCATCGCAATTTGAAATTTCACGATATGCAATATGGTGGGACGAAAAAAGTGTGATTTACGATATTTGCGATGTGCGATGGGATCGCATCGCAAATATCTGCGATAACACATGGAAGAACACTTATAAAACACGCGATTGTGCGATCGTGCGATGGCGCGACGATCGCACATCGCAACTTTCATTGGAGCTTTGGCATGGGCAGAGGGTGATTCTGCGACATTGCAATGTTGCGATGTTGCGATGGTGCAACCATTGCACATCGCAGATTTCCATATTAACAAGACACTTTGCTCTTCAAAACTGAAAGCTGCACTCTGCGATCTGCGCTAAAGCGCTTAAGTGGTAGGGACCACTTGTCCGGCCTTTTCATAAAAGACTTCAGCCTGTTCGATTAATTTCATTCATTTTTTGTTGTTGAGGGCTTTTAAGCCCGAAATGAATTCTACTCCTCCGTAGACTTGAACTATGGGAAATTTTTGCTTCTCTGTCAAAAATGACTTCACCCATACTTCAAAATTAATTCCTTTGCTATACTTGGCTGCGGCCCATCAAAATTTAATTCATCCTTACATTCTCTATCATTCTGCTTTGAATACACAGTGTTGTGCACTCAATCTCCTCTACTGCCTTGTACTTGTTTTTTTGTTCTTCCTGCCCAAGGCACGGCAGGTGACTTTAATATTTCAACATCTTTGTGACATACATGCTGGTAAACATAGAAACTCCTATAAGACACAAGTATACTAATTCAAGCTTATAAATTTAATTTTTATATCAGAGGACACCAATCTCTGTCGTATATAGTTTATTTAGTTTATTTTCTTTTGATTTGAATATGAGAGTTTTTTATTAAGAAATATATGCGTGATTTAAAAAGGGGACACAATTTTTCATCGAAGAATTAAATTTTTGTATGTGACATAATTTCTCACCCTCTAGGATAAAGGTCCTATTTAACTGTAGATATTTTATCACATCTAGTTACGTGTTTACAGGCTACCACCTATCTACTTTCATGTTAAACGAAACTTTTAATTAAAAAGAAGATGCCTAAATTAATTCAATTTCTTTTTTAAGGTAAATATACATTGATTATATTTACATCTATTTTATTTACACTACATTCTATCAAATGAATGTCTTGTTCTATACCTAGATGAAAATACACCGATTATATTTACATTCACCTTATTCACACTATATAGTATCATATATTTTGTGACTCATCTTAGCAGTCTATATTATCTTTTGCAGTAGTACTTGAGAAAAACGTTGTCGTTGTTAAAGTATAATCTCTTTACTGTTAATTGAGATAGTTGGAAAGTGAGCGGTTCGTTATAATTATTTATAGAACAATATTTTTGGAAGTTATTCGTCCATATATTTCTAAAATATTATAATTATTATTTAATATCTAGAATCCAATATGGTTAGTTCTGAATAATTTTAAAATGTTTTTTATTTGTTGTAAAATCTATTTAATGGGGAGGAGGATAAGTAATACCCGATGAATTTTTAAGTGCCTTTCATTTTCATTGGCAATTATGAGTCTTTTCAAGGATGTCAGAGGTTGGCATAATGAGATCTCATCTTATTCACATCATTTTAAAGTTAAGGGAGTAACATCATTTTAAATTTAAGAGAGTATTCTGTATTTTCTTTTGGGTTTTGTGATGGATTTTGTCAAGTCATAAATTTCTAGTAGTATATGTAGTTAATTAACAGCCTGTCTAAATTACTTCTCAACAAATTACCAATTCATTTTGATAAAACAACAGAAAAATAAATGGTGTATAAAATTTTAAACTAAGACTGTAAAAAAAAAAATAACCAAACGAGCAATTCACCATAAAACAAAAGGAAAATAAATTGTTTATAATTTTTTAAACTAAGATTGTAAAAAAACACATAACCAAACGAGCTAAGCTCAGAGCTGAGGAATTTCGCTAGTGAACCACTGAATGCACTGCCCACCAATCGCAGCAAACTGTAGCCCCTGTTGTTGCTGATGCAATCGAGGCATTGAAGGAAGAATCGGCATAAACTTTGTGCATCAAGTTGGAGAAAATTTCTTGCAGTTGTGCCACAGGCTTTATAAATTGCGTACATTTAAACAATATTCCAAATAATTCCAATTTATAGTTCATTTATAAATAAAGGTTTAAGCCAAATGGACTGATCCAAAAGCCTAAGAAGTTACCATTCCAGACGCATGAATCTGAAAAAAAATAGATTATTATGCGAAAATATAGAAAAGCGCTGAAACCGGAAATCCTTTAATGCATGCGGCAATCCTTTTGATGCATCAAAATCAATCTCCACGCATTTAGTGCATTTGTCTGCTAGTGCCAAAGCTTGAAAGTGTCACAGTTTCAATATCGTATTTAAAGAAAATAAAATTCAAGATTTTCCTAATTTATAATTAAATATTCCAAATAATTAGTAAATTCATTTGAAAATTTTAGTTAATTAGTTATAGAGTAAAGACTTGGTATATCTTAAAATTTCTTACATGGTGAAGAATGGTTTTGAAGGTAAAGAAATACATGGTTAAGAATTGTTTTGAATATAAATAAGTACGTTAGTAGCCCAAAACGAGAAGGAAGTGAAACTCTATCACTTGCTAACTACCAGCCAACAACTCCAAAAAAAAAAAAAAAAAAATAAATAAAAATGAATCAACTTACACTCACCTATAATGCAAAGACTCACATACAAGAAATAATAAATAATAGTTATCACGTATTAATGTGAAAAGTGGATTGTGATAAATATTTAGACCATGCCAGAAGAAAATCCATTACAAATTTCCAAAAAAATCCATTACAAATTTCCAAAAATACTTTCAAGATGCCAAATTTGAAGATAATTACGTAACATATTTCAGCTTCTCATGCAAACTTGACACGAAAAATAGCTAACTTAAACAAAAATAACTCAGAAATCTGTTCTTCTGCATGCATAGAACAACAATAATGCAAAATATTTAAATTTGTCGCAGGTTTCCTCTCAGGATTTCGAGGTTTAAAATATCGAAATCCATTGAGACCCGTCCTAGATCAGATCAACAAAATCTCGAATATACCTGAATTGTCCTAAATCGGATCTACGGAATCTCGGGAAGGTATGAATCGAAAGTGATACAGTATAGCTATACAGTCTTCGTTACATGCCGCATCATTTCTATTTTTTTTAGGCCATATCATTTATATTAAAAAAATTGAGGTACTACAAAGAAAAATGAAGTGTAACATAAATTTGATGAATGCCCCAAAGTTGGTTCAATTTCAACTTTTACGTTTGAATTTTGGCAAATTTTAAAAAACATTTTGAGTTTAGGCCAATATCACCTAATCTCATGGCCACTAACCAAATTCATGGAGTAAAATTCATAACTAACTTGTAATTTATTTGTAATCTATCTCTATGGGGATAGGCGTCTCTATATTGGAATTGACCACTTTAATCATTTTTTTAATTAATTTTTTTGATTGGATGGTGTTAATTGAATGATTCCTGTATATTCTCATAACTTCCTTGCATATCTAAATTACAAGTTTAAACCATACTTAAATTAATTTTTTGCAAAACACAATTAAAAATTTACTATGCTTATTGTTGATAACCACGTATGCTAATTAGTTAGAAAAGAAAAAAAAAGAAAAAAACCTTATAAAAGATGCATTGTAACGTGCATTAATTTTGAAACTTATAACTGTTCACATTCTCAAATGTATACCACTTGGCAAGTGCATGTTTAAAATATTTTCCTCCGCTCCATTAACACTTGGGAAGTGTGGGTTTAAAATATTTTCTTCCACCCCATTAAGCTAGTGGTTGCATATGCATGACATTCAAATTCAAATGTATGCCTAGAAGAAAGTATTATTTTATTAAATTATCATTGCTTTGGTGGATTGATTTTTTACTACTTTAAAAAAAAAAAATTATTGCTCAGTATTCAAGTCTCCATGCTTCTCATTTCAGATAAAATAGCACACACACACTCAATATATTCTATATTATGAATCAAGGAAATTACACACATATATATACAAGCAAAAGTCTCAAGATAGGAATTCTATCTTAGACGTACAATAGTGTGGTTAAGAGATTCTCTCAACCACACACTAAACTAGGAGAAACTATATTCTAGCTAATTCCTATAGTGTAGGAACAAACTCCTCAAATGGAGAATTACAACCATAGACAAGTAGGAATTAATTATTTCTAACTCCCCCCCTTAATGACTACTTGTCATGATAGTGATTCACAAAGTCTGGTTGTGGTCAAACATAACAAAGAATATGTCGACGTCCATATAAAAGAGCAACCATCCACCGGAATGCATGGGTACCAACCGCTGCAACCGCTAGTCCTATAGGATGTCCTTCGGATACATGATTCTGTCAACCGTTATCACTGCATATATGTACCTGAAAATCCACCACCATCAGGCGAATTGCATGTGCAGAACCTCCAAAACACACTGCCTCTCTCGGACAGATCCGCAACTTCTCCGATCTGCTCCTCTCGCAAACCATCCAGCGAAGTTGAGGCTTCCCGCGGATCTTCCAATCTGCCTCTCCCGGATAGGTCCGCAACTTCTCCGATCTGCTTCTCCGCAAATCGTCAAACGAAGATGAGGCTTCCCGCGGACCCCCATGAAGTTGAGTTGGTGTCTTCCTGAATAAAAAATCGTGCGCTTCCGTGCCATTCCCGTGATTTGGCGCGTTGGCACGAGTATGTACTGAACAGTCACGCCAATTGTACTTCTCAGCACAACTATCAGCTAAGAAAGCACACCAACCCCCTTCTCCTCAGAGATCGATCAATCCTCTGAGACTGAGCCAGGTGTTACTGCAGTCCACCTGCTCGATTGAGCACAAAGCTCTGTGAGCACACAGCTCTCATGTACACGCGGCCACAAAGGCACTTTTAGCCACGAAGGCAACCAACCACAAAGGCTCTACAGATGGTTTCTGGATCACCACCAACCATCACTTTACAATGACAAAAGATGGTTTCAGGCTGACGATAAACCATTACAAAGTGGTTTTAAGATCACCACGAACTTTCAAATGCCTTTACCAGGCTTACATTCCATATTTCAACATTTGGAGTTTCTGGGTACATACAATGACTATTACAACAACTGGACTTGCTTATAACATGTTAGGGAGTCTATTCCACAAACCACACTAACTCAAACAAACATCTATTTTTGCTGTCCACCATAAACATTGTTGCTGCTGCTTTACCACATCTTCTCCTGCATCCTGGGCATCCTTGTCTTTGTCAAATGAATTCTTGGAATTCCATGTTGACCTGTCATTTGTTAGATTGGCCAATTCTAACAAAATAACTTTACCTACATTGAGTTAGCTAGGCTCAATAAGGCTCAATAATTTTAAAACATGATTCCAAGAAAATACAAAATAAACTCTTCACATTAATTTCTCTATCTCTGCCCATAGATGATTATTTTCCAAACATACCAGCAGCCATTTTTCACCAACAATACCTGTGAGGGGTCCACTGATAAAGAAACAGAACATATCCACTCACAGCGACACGAAGAGAACATAATTTTCCCTTCAAAAAACATTAATCCAGGACTCCACGGTCCAATCTTCTGTCGCGTTTCAGTATCCACTCCCCTGGCAACATAATGCCACTTCCCCTGCTCACGGTGTCAAGGCTTAGTAACTGCTTCCAAGCATGCTGCCCCATACTCGCTGACGTACTGCAACAACTAAAAACCATTGTCCAGCTAATCTCCTTGAACATGTAGACCTGTCTCCACAATCTATTTCCATCACACCGGGCATGCACAAACTCAATTGTTTTCCATCACAATAATTCTTGCTTCTACTTTTCTCCAGCTTTTGAAATTATCTTCCATCGCTTGGCATCTTGAATTTTTGCAGCTTCAATTTGCTATTGTTAGAGTGATTACTTCTAACAAAATAGAATTTACATGCTAAGTTGATCAGACTCAACATGCTTCCAAAAAAAATAATTCAAGAGATAAAAAAAAAACAATTCAATTCCCCAAACATTATGGAAGTAAACCACAACATCTTTCCTGAATTGCCTACCCTGCAGTTCCCTCTACGTCTCAATTTCCAATGAAAATTATCCATTTCAATAACTAAATCTATGAAAGTAACAATTGAGAAAAAAAAAACATCTCATTCTCCATCTTCGTCTCAATGACGTAATCAGGTCCGCTAGACTCCGAATCTACTGGATGTCGGATCAAGATACTGCGCCAATAGTATTATTGTACTGCATATTCTTCTAGACTATAAGAAACAGACATATCAGAGCAAGATGACTTAGTACCTTCATAATCAATACCAAGCCCTCCACCAACGTCAATGACCTTCATATTAGCGCCCAGCTTAACCAGCTCACAGTATATATATGCTGCTTCGCTCACGCCATCATTGAGAACTTCAACACATGGGATCTGAGACCCAATATGGAAATAAAGAAGCTGGAGACAATCCAACATCCCCAATTTCTGCAATATCCGAATGATGCCGACGATTTCCAAACTCGTGAGTCCAAATTTACCCTTCTCGCCAGATGTAGCGCCGAAATGGCCGCCATGTTTGGTTCTCAGCTTGGCTCGAACCCCAATAACAGGCCTCACAGATAACTTGCGGCTGACACTAAGCACCAAATCCAATTCTTCCTCTTGCTCCAGCACAATAACTCAATTAAAATTCAGGCGTCTGGCAGTAGGCGCCAATAGTATTATTGTGGACGAAACCATTCTCGGGAATTTATTATAAATTGTTTTAAAAACAAAACTGAGTTAGAAATCGGGGAGCGGAGGCGGCGGAGGGGATGGGGGCAGCGGATCGCTGAATATCGGGGCAGCCACGGGCAGACCTTGGCGCGGGGCTTCAATCGCCTCGCCCTGGCCGTAGTTGTTGAGCGCGACACCTGTGTTCTTCAGCGACACTATGTACCCCGAATGAGTGGCGGCGTAGGCATTACGCGTTGCCACCGCCTCTTTCATTAAATACTTTCCGCTCTTTGCACCTAGCCACCGACTCCTCGTTCTCGATTTTCGACTGGCCGCACCCCATTGATTCAGCTTGCCTGCATTAAACGACGATCTTCTTTGCGTCTGGACCCTGTGGGAATTGAACTCTGAAACTTCTTCACCTCTGTGCCCTGTGGGAATCGTACTCCAAACCGTCTTCGCCTCTGTGCCCGCAGATTTCAAACTGATCCCTAAACCTTCTTTGCCTCCGTGCCCTGTGGTACTTGCAATTGAAACAAGATCTAAAACCAAATTCTACCTTATTTTCCAAGAATGGAATCGATCTCAGGCACCGGCCTCAACAAATTCAGTTGTTAGCATTGCCCACCAGCATGACTGCTAAATTCCAGCTCAAATACACATAAATCTTCAGATCGAGAAGCTAAAAGATCTAAAATCACAAATTGTAACTCACCCAACAGAAAACAAAAACTCAAACTCACGCCCAATATAGCGATTTTCGCGCTTTAATGGTATACTCGAAGAGAGACCTCAGGGAGACAGCCATTAATCGACGCAGGCACAGCATCCACTGCCTACGAGCTCCACACAGTTAACGCAGCAGCGAGCATTCAAGCTGTTGCTCCTCAGGTAGGCAGCACTCCTCAGATGGACAAACCCAAAGCAAAAATAAACTGCAAACAAAACCTTTTATCTGCTATTTCTCTCGGCCCCTCGTGGGCCGAGGCCCAGGCCCTTATGGGCTCTGAAGCTCTGATACCAAGATAAAATAGCACACACACACTCAATATATTCTATATTATGAATCAAGGAAATTACACACATATATATACAAGCAAAAGTCTCAAGATAGGAATTTTATCTTAGACGTACAGTAGTGTGGTTGAGAGATTCTCTCAACCACACACTAAACTAGGAGAAACTATATTCTAGATAATTCCTATAGTGTAGGAACAAACTCCTCAAATGGAGAATTACAACCATAGACAAGTAGGAATTAATTATTTCTAACTATTTCAACTTAGTTCATTAACGTATTCACTTGAACAATTAAATCTAGAATGATTAATGAGGTTGACATGATGTATGATGTTAAAAAATAATTACAGTTTCATATTATTTAAGAAATATAATGAATAAATAATAAGTGGTGAGTTTAAATTATAATATAGTTTTAGGTTTAGTAATGTAAAAACAAAATTGTGACTATGACGTATATCACTTAACTAATTCAATTATACTTGTGGTTGTATTGAGAATTTGTGTTAACTTTTGATGTAGTTGAAGCTCTCATTAATAATAAGATTTCATTATCATACGATTGTGAGAATTGCAATATAGGGATAACTCCTAATATTAAATTGTAATAAAAATATTTTAACACAATAATAAATTGTAAGATTAAATTATAATAATTATTTTAATATAATTTTATTATTAATAAATTTTTAGATTAAATGATAATAATTATTTTAATACAATTATATTATACTATTATATTATTAAATTATTATAAGGTTTATGAAATAGTGGTCTACTATGCTTGTCATTCAAATGTATTTGCACTCACAATTAACTATAAAGAACAAAATATTATTTTATTAAATTTAATTATAAAGAACAAAATCTTATTTTATTAAATTATTCTTGTTCCTCTGTATTTGTTTTTTATTAATTAAAAAAAAATGTTGTTTCTCGTGCATGCTACCCATTTAGTCTCTGTTAATGTTGAATTCCTTTACTTAATATGATTATATTATTTAAACAATATAATGAATAACTAATAAATTGTAGGTTTAAATTATAATATAGTTTTAGTTTTATAAATTAGTTGTAAAAAAAATTGTGACTATCATGTGATCATATATCACTTAACTAATACAATTGTACTTATCTTATTCAATGTTTGTATTAAAGTTTGGTGTATTTAAAGATTTTCTTAATAATAAGGTTTCATTAACACATAATTGCTATATAAGGAATAAAGCTTAAGGTTAAATTTTAATGAAATTATTTTAATACAATAATAAATTATAAGATTAAGCTATAATGATTATTTTAATACAATTATATTATTAAATAATTATTATTATCATACAAAATAATAGTAATAATAATAAATTATTATAGATTTGGAATCTATTTTAATAATATTTTAACCTTGTAAACATAAAAAAAAAATTCTACTTAATCACTTTAAATAAGTAAATTGTATTTTAATGCAGTCCATAATTTATATAAATTAATTAATTAAAACATTAAAATATTAATAAATTGAAACATTAAAAATTATTAATTAAAATATTAATTAATAGTATTAATTATAGCATTTTACAATATGTAATTAAAATTTTTATATTAAAATGTTTAATAACATTAAAGGTTAATTCAAAAATATGTAAAAAGATATATTAATATTAATTAATAACAAAATGAAATAATTATTTTGTTGTCATTATTACATTGACATATTAATTAAATCATTAATACATAATTATATATTTAACTACATTATTCAAATATATCTAAACATGAATATATTGAGATTTGATTAATAATAATAATAATAAGATGTTGGAATTGTACTTGAGTGTTTTTAACTTTAAAATATTAATTAAAACATTTATTTAGAAATATTTAATAACATATTTAAAGAAATAAATTAATACAACATTAATCAATTAAATTATTGAAACAATAATTAACCTTAATATTAATTAATTAAAACATTAACATTAATTAATTTTAACTTTAATTAACTAATTTTTAACATTATATAAAACATTGATAACATTTATAAAAAACATTAAAATTTTTAACATTAATTACAACATTAGGCAATATATTAATTAAAACATTTATATAAAAATGTTAAATTCCAATAAACATTAATTTTTAAATTAATATTTTCATATTAATTAATAGTAATATTAAGTTAATTAATTAAAATATTTAATAATATTAATTAAAATACAAGGCAATATACTAATTAAAATATTTATATAAAAGTTAGCAAGGTGAGCGAAGATGAAACCTCATGAGGGGTGGTTAAACATCCAAACAATTATTGGGTATAATATTAAGGTTTATATTATTAAGGTTTATATTATTGGGTTTAATATTAAGTGTTATAATATTTGTTTTAATATTAGATTTTATAATATGGAGTTTTTAATATATACAGGGCTTATAATAAAAATAAAAACGATGTCTTTCTAAATGAATTAAAAACCAATTTGCTTCCTTTATCTAGTATAGACTAACATATATGACCTCTATCATAATTTTACTACAACCCTCTCATATTCTATTAACAAGTTCTCAATTGAAGTCTCAAGTAATAAAAGAAATAGCAAAACCAACCCATGGTATGACAAAGATTGTAAAAGTGTGAGAAGAGAAATTAAGGAAGCTGTTGACAAGATAAAAATCTACAAAGCCCTAACTAAAAGTAAAAAAAAAAAATATATTCGTAAAAGACAAGAGAATCTCTTACACCTCTCTAAGGTGGCTCCTAAGAAATTATGGAGGCAGATTCTAACTAGGAAAACTAAAGATAATAATAAAATTTCTTTCCATGACTGGAATTCCTATCTTAAGAAGCTTTATAAATCTCAAAATGATGGGGATTTTAAAACCCTCCTCACAAAAAAAGAAGTTTTCTCATTAGAAGACATTGATTTTGGTGTTAAACGCTTGGAAAATGGGAAAGCTAAAGACATTGAAGATTACCAAGTGGAAATCTTAAAAATTGGAGGTCTTGTCCTCATCCGCCACATCCACAAGCTTTTCAACCAAGAGATCAAGCAAGGGTTCCCTAAACCTTGGACTCAGAGCCTCATTATCCCCATTTTTAAAAGTGGATACAAATAACCCCTCTAATTATCGAACAATTATGATCATCCCTCTCTTAGCCAAGTTATATGCTATTATTTTGGAAAAGAAGTTGAGCATTTGGCTTGAAAGTGAAGGTAAGCGGGCTAAAGGCCAAGCAGGTTTTAGAAGGGAGAACTCAAAAATGGACCACCTCGTTACGCTTAGGATCATTGTGGAGGAAAGCCGCAATGATAAATCCAATCCCTTTTGTTGCTTTGTGGACTTTAGAAAGGCTTTCGATACGGTTCCTAGAAATAACCTATGGAATAGATTAGAAGAGCAAAATGTTCCTTTCGAGCTAAGAGCAGCCGCTATAAGGTTATACAAGAATTTAATTGCTAAGCTAAAGAGAAATGAGGGGTGGTTGCAAGATATTAAGTGTAATATCAGAGTTAAAAAAGGTTTCCCCCTCTTTCCTACCCTATTTGGCATTTACATCGACAAGCTAGAAGGTTGTTTAGAGGAAGCAGGATGTGCTGGCATGATCTTAGCTGGGATAGTCATCATCCTTCTTCTCTATGCTGACGATATTATTGTTCTCACAAGATGCCCATCTCATCTTGATAAGCAACTTAGACTTCTTAAGGATTTCTTCTCTACCATGGGTATGTTTGTTAACACTGAAAAAACAAAAGTTATGATTATCAAATCAAAGAAGGACACTTACGCTAATTTTATGTATGAAAATAGTAACTTGGAGGAAGCGTCTTCTTACAAGTACCTAGGAATTCATATTCATCACAAGCTCAACTAGAACTATAACATTTAGAAAAATATTAATGGGGGGTGGAAAGCTTATTTTGGTCTTGAAAATAATTGTAAAATGGAAAACCTCGTAATGTGGGATAGAAAGAAGTTCCTCTTTGAAAATTTAGTCACTCCTGTTATCTTATATGGATGTGAGGTTTGGGGTTGCAACATCTCTAGAGAATCCTGGAGAAATATTGAGCAAATCCAAAAGCGTTTTATAACGTATAACCTTAAAATTAAAATCAATACACCCTATCCTATTCTCCTTATAGAAGTGGGTCTTTCCCCTATCGAGAACCTAGCTATGACTAGGCTTCTGTTGTACAAGCA
Source organism: Pinus albicaulis (assembly GCA_034641835.2). Taxonomy (NCBI): domain Eukaryota; kingdom Viridiplantae; phylum Streptophyta; class Pinopsida; order Pinales; family Pinaceae; genus Pinus; species Pinus albicaulis. The sequence continues at coordinate 1,422,288,597 of CM076582.1, forward strand.
CAAGCTCAATATTATAGGAGACCATAGACTTCCTAAGCTAGCTTTAAATTCCAACCAAAACCACCTAAGGCTTAAACGAGGTTGGTATAAAGACACGAGGGCCTGGTTAAACCATCGGGAGATCAACGAGAATGTTGCATTGCAAAACATTGATAACATTAAAAAAATTGTTACTTCTAAGTTTGAAGAAAAAATGTGGTGTGAGAAAGATATAGTAGCTAAAAGAAAATTAAGGTATTATAAGGAGGTCATCAACCCCACCTTAGAAGATCGAAAGTATCTCTCTGTTTTAACTAGCTCAAAGAAAAAAATTAATGACTAGAACAAACTCTCATGAGCTCCATAGTGAAATAGATCATTGGATAGTTCCTAAAACACCATGGATGGAAAGGATCTGCCATCTCTGTGAGAATATGAAAATTGAGGATGAAAATCACTCTCATAAAGTGCCCTGCGTACAACCACATTAGAGCTCAATTTCATAATCTTTGTTGCAATACTGACCTTCCTAGCCTTTTAAGATGTCAAAATTATAGTGAGCTCGAGAGGCTTCTCTTTGAGATTTTTGAGCATAGGAATAAAATCTTAAATCAAATTAAATAACCCTTTTCTTGAAGTCTAATAGACCAAAAATTGTTCTCAATGAACATTAACCATCATCATCATGATCATCAATATTTGGTTCTAATATTATGATTTACATTATGGAGTGATATGTTGGATTATAATATATATTCTAATATATAGTGTTTATAATTAGGCTTCAATATTGTGTTTATAATATTTGAGTTTGGGTTTAATATTAGTGTTTATAATATTGTGTTTAATATTTATAGTTTATAACAGTAGGCATTATAATATTTCAGACTATAATATTAATTTTGAGGGTTTTTTTATCTCTTGTTTTTTTAATATTGATCCCTTGGACTTATTGATAACTTAGGTATTTAACATTTATCCCTTGGGTTCATGAATTTCTTTGGTTTGTAATATTAAATCCTTGGGTTTATTAGTTCTTTTGGTTTATAATATTAATAACCCCTTGATTTTATTAATCTCTTGAGTTTAAAATATTAATTCTTACGATTTATTTATCTCTTGAGTTTAAAGTATTAATTCTTATGCCTTATTAATTTCTTGGTTTATAATATCAATATTTATCACTCTGGTTCACCAATTCCTTTGATTTATAATATTAAACCCTTGGGTTTATTAGCTCTTTTGGCTTATGTTATTAATAATATCTTCAGTTATTAATCTCTTCACTTTAAATTATTAATTCGTAGGGTTTCTTAATTTCTTCGGTTTTGAGTTTCATATATTAATTATTAGGGTTTATTCATCCCTTGAGTTTTCTATTTCTTTGGGTTGGTATTATTAGGCATTAAATATTAGTCTTACACTTTAATATTAATGCATGGTCCAATGTCAGATTATGAAAAAAATTGGCTCAAAAAGAAAATCACTCATGGGCTACCATTGTTAATCATAGTTAGTCATAGTTAATGAAGGTCTTCCATGGTCTAATGTCACATTGTGACAAAGATTGTGTGAATATGAAAATCAACCATGGCAAACCATGGTCATTCTTCGTCCAACGTCGCATTGTAACAAAAATTGTCTCAATGTTTAAATCAAGCATGCTCAAGCATGTTTATTTTACTGTTTATAGTATTTATCTAAATTTTTTTATATACTTGAGGTTTATAATATTTATCTAAACGTTTTTATATACTTTAGTTTTATAATCTTAATATCTCAGGTTTAATATTATTCCATTGAGTTTATAATATTAATAATCATGTGAGTTTATCAAAACTTTTTGTTTAAGATATTAATGTTTAGGCTTTATTAATCTCTTATGTTTTTCATATTGATCCCTTCACCTTATTGATCCCTTAGGTTCTTAATATTTATGCGTTGGGTTCACCAATTCCTGTGGTTTATAATACAAAACCCTTAGATTTATCAGTTCTTTTCGTTTATAATATTAAACCACCATTGGGTCTTAGAATCTCTTGAGTTAAAAATAATAATTCTTAGGGTTTATTAATTTATTAGATTTTTGAGATAAAAGATTTTGATTCTTAGGCTTTATTAATTCTTGTGTTTTTAATATTAATCCCTTACGTTTTTAATATTTTTCCCTTCGTTTCACCAATTCCTTTGGTTCCTAATATCAAACCCTTGGTGTTATTAGTTCTTTATGTTTATAATCTCTTGAGTTTAAAATATTAATTATTAGGGTGTAGTAATTTCTTGGTTTATAATATTAATATTTATCCATTGGGTTCACCAATTACTTTGGTTTATAATACTAAACCCTTCGGTTTATTACTTCTTTTGGTTTATGACATTAATAATATCTTTGCTTCATTAATATATTTAATTTAAAATATTAATTGTTAGGGTTTATTAATTTCTTAGGTTTTTGAGTTTAAAATTTTACTCTTAGGGTTTAATAATATTTTTTGTTTTTAATATTGATCCCTTGGCCTTATTGACCATGTACATTTTTAATATTTATCCCATCGGTTCACCAATTTCTTTAGTTTATAATATTAAACCCTTGCGTTTATTAGTTATTTTGGTTTATAATATTAATAATCCCTTGGATTTATTAATATTTTGAGCTTTAATATTATGATTTACATTATGGCATAATATGTTGGGTTACAATATGGATTGTAATATATATCTCTTATAATCAGGGGTTAATATTGGGTTTATCATATTGTGTTTAATATTTAGAGTTTTAACATTGGGGATTATAATATTTCGGTTCATAATATTGATTCCTAGGGTTTATTGATCTCTTGTGTTTTTAATATTGATCCCTTCGCCTTATTGATCCCTTAGGTATTTAATATTTATCCGTTGGGTTTACCAGTTCTTTTTGTTTCTAATATTAAACCCTTGGGTTTATTTTGTTGGTTTATAATAAATTAATAACCCCGTGGGTTTATTATTCTCTTAAGTTTAAAATATTAAGTCTTATGGTTTATTGATCTCTTGAGTTTAAAACATTAATTCTTATGTTTTATTAATTTATTGGTTTATAATATTAATATTTATCCTTTGGGTTCACCAATTCCTCTGGTTTATAATATTAAACCCTTGAGTTTATTAGATATTTTGGTTTATAAATTAATAATACCTTTAGTTTATTAGTCCCTTCACTTTAAATTATTATTTCTTAGGGTTTATTCATTTCTTACATTTTAAGTTTAAGATATTAATTATTAGGGTTTATTAATCCCTTGAGTTTTCTAATTCTTTGCGTTGATAATATTAGGTGTTAAATATTAGGCTTATACTTTAACATTAATGCATGGTCCAATGTCACATTATGAAAAACATTGTCTCAATATTAAAATCAACCATGGGCTACCATTGTTAATCATAGTTAATCATAGTGAATGAAGGTCTTCCATGCTCGAATGTCACATTGTGACAAAGATTCTCTCAATATGAAAATTAACCATGGAAAACCATGGTCATTCTTCATCCTACATCACATTGTGACAACAATTGTCTCAATGTTTAAATCAAACATGCTCAACCATGTTTATTTTATGGTTTATAATATTTATCTAAAGATTTTTATATACATGAGGTTTATAATATTTATGTAAAGGTTTTTATATACTTGAGGTTTATGATATTAATATCTTAAGTCTAATATTATTCCATTCAGTTTATGATATTAATAATCATGTGAGTTTATCAAACCTTTTTGTTTAAGATATTAATTTTTAGGCTTTATTAATCTTTTATGTTTTTCGTATTGATCCCTTCGCCTTATTGATCACTTAGGTTTTTAATATTTTTCCCTTGGGTTCACCAATTCCTTGGGCTTATAATATAAATCCCTTGGGTTTATTAGTTTTTTCATTTATATTATTAAACCACCCTTGGATCTAAGAATATCTTGAGTTAAAAATATTAATTCTTAGGGTTTATTAATTTCTTAGGTTTTTGAGATAAAAATATTAATTCTTAGGATTTATTAATCTCTTTTGTTTTTAATATATACCCCTCATACTTATTGATCCCTTATGTTTTTAATATTTATCCCTTAGGTTCACCAATTCCTTTGGTTTGTAATATCAAACCCTCTGTGTTATTAGTTCTTTATGTTTAAAATATTAATAACCCCTTGGGTTTATTGATCTCTTGAGTTTAAAATATTAGTTCTCAGGGTTTGTTAATCTCTTGAGTTTAAAATTTTAATTATTAGGTTGTATTAATTTCTTGTTTTATAATATTAATATTTATCCCTTCGTTTCACCAATTACTTTGGTTTATAATATTAAATCCTTGGGTTTATTACTTCTTCTTATTTATAATATTAATAATGTCTTGGGTTTATTAATCTATTTATTTTAAATATTAATTATTAGGGTTTACTAATTTCTTAGGTTTTTTAGTTTAAAAATTTTATTCTTAGGGTTTAATAATCATTTTTGTTTTTAATATTGATCCCCCGCCCTTATTGATCATGTAGGTTTTTAATATTTACCCCCCTGGTTCACCGATTCCTTTGGTTTATAATATTAAACCCTTGTGTTTATTAGTTCTTTGGTTTATAATATTAATAATCCCTTGTTTTTATTAATCTTTTGAGTTTTAATATTATTAATTACATTATGGTGTAATATGTTGGGTTATAATACAGATTCTAATATATAACGTTTATAATTAGGGTTTAATATCTCGTTTATAATATTTGCGTTTAATATTAGGGTTTATAATATTTTTGTTAGTATTTATAGTTTATAACATTTGGGATTATAATATCTCAGTTCATAATATTAATTCTTAGGGTTTATGGATCTCTGATGTCTTTAATATTGATCCCTTAGGTCTTTAATATTTATCCCTTTGGTTCACCAATTCCTTTGGTTTTTAATATGGAACCCTTGGGTTTCTTATTTTGGTTTATAATATTAATAACCCCTTGGGTTTATTAATCTCTTAAGTTTAAAATATTAAGTCTTAGAGTTTATTAATCTCTTGAGTTTAAAATATTAATTCTTATGCTTTATTAATTTCTTGGTTTATAATATTAATATTTATCCCTTGGGTTGACCAATTCCTTTGGTTTATAATATTAAACCCTTGGCTTTATTAGTTCTCTTGGTTTATAATATTAATAATCCCTTTAGTTTATTAATTTCTTAAGTTTAAATTATTAATTCTTAGGGTTTATTTATTTCTTAGGCTTTGAGTTTATGATATTAATTATTAAGGTTTATTAATCCCTTGAGTTCCCTAATTCTTTGGGTTGGTAATATTAGGCGTTAAATATTAGTGATACACTTTAATATTAATGCATGATCCAATGTCACATTATGAAAAACATTGTCTCTATATGAAAATCAACCATGGGCTACCATTTTGAATCATAGTTAGTCATAGTCAATCAAGGTCTTTCATGGTCGAATGTCACATTGTGACAAATATTGTCTCGATATGAAAATAAACCATGGAAAATCATGGCCATTCTTCCTCCAATGTTGCATTATGACAATAATTGTCTCAATGTTTAAGTCAAAAATGCTCAAACATGTTTATTTTACTGTTTATAGTATTTATCTAAAGGCTTTTACATAACTGAGATTTACAATATTAATCTCTTAGGTTTAATATCATTCCCTTTAGTTTATAATATTAATAATCATGTGATTTTATCAAACATTTTTGTTTAAGATATTAATTTGCAAGCTTTATTCATCTCTTATGTTTTTCATATTGATCCCTTCGCATTATTTATCCCTTAGGTTTTTAATATTTATCCATTGGGTTCACTAATTCCTTGGGTTTACGGCATAAAACCCTTTGGATTATTAGTTGTTTTCATTTATAATATTAAACCACACTTGGGTCTTAGAATCTCGAGTTAAAATATTAATTCTTAGGGTTTATTAATTTCTTAGGTTTTTCAGTTAAAAATATTAATTCTTATGGTTTTTTAATCTCTTGTATTTTTAATATTGATCCCTTGGCCTTCTTGATCGCTTATGTCTTTAATATTTATCGCTTGGGTTCAACAATTTCTTTGATTTGTAATATAAAACCCTTGCCTTTATTAGTTATTTTTTTTATAATATTAATAATCCCCTGGGTTTATTAATCTTTTAAGTTTAAAATATTAATTCTTAGTGTTTATTAATCTCTTGAGTTTGAAGTATTAATTATTAGTTTTTATTAATTTCTTGGTTTACAATATTAATATTTATCCCTTCGGTTCACCAATTACTTTGGTTGATAGTATTAAACCTTTGGGTTTATTACTTCTTTTGGTTTATAATATTAATAATGTCTTGGTTTTATTCATCTATTTAATTAAAATATTGATTATTAGGGTTTATTAATTTCTTAGGTTTTTGAGTTTAAAAACATTATTCTTAGGGTTTAGTAATCTTTTGTGTTTTTAATATTGATCGCTTGGCCTTATTGGCCCTGTATGTTTTTAATATTTATCCCTTGGGTTTATAATATTGATTCCTTTGGTTTATAATATTAAACCCGTGTGTTTATTTGTTCTCTTGGTTTTTATATTAATAATAACTTGGGTTTATTAATATTTTGAGTTTAAAATATTGATTATTATGGTATTACTATCCTAGGTTTTTTTGTTTAAAATATTAATTCTTGGGGTTTATTAATTTCTTTTCATTTTAATATTAATCCCTTCGCCTCATTGATCCCTTGGGTTTATTATTTCCTGGTTTTTAATATCAATCCATTGGGTTTATTAATCCTTTATATTTTAGTTCATTGGGTTTATAATATTAACAATCTCTAAAGTTGATTGTTCTCTTCAGTTTATAATATTAATAATCATGTGAGTTTATAATTCATTTGTATTTAAAATATTAATTCCTAGGATTTATTAATCTATTTTTGTTTTAATATGAATCCCTTGGGCTTCTTGATCTCTTAGCTTTTTAATATTTTCCCCTTCGGTTCACCAATTCCTTGGGTTTATAATATTAGACCCCTGGGGTTATTGCTTCAATTAAATTATAATATTAATAATCCCTTCGTATATATGTAAGATATATATATATATCCTTATTATAAATAGTAATAAAATAATAGTATTATGTTATATTTTAATTTTAGTATAGTTTGAGTTATAACTATTAATGTATTGAAGAAATTTAATAATATTTTATTATTATATATTTCATTATAAAATAATATATATATATATATATGTGTGTGTGTGTGTGTGTGTGTGTGTTTAATATATAGTGTCAATATAGTTTATATTATTAATATATTACAAGTAGATATATAAGATATATTAGTAATTATATTCATAAATATATAATGATTATTTTGGTAAAATACATGTGGTGGGTGGTGGATATACGCCTATCGGCGTATATCAAACAAATTAGTGAATGTGGCTGTAAATCTATTTCATATATGCCTATCGGCATATATCAACCACATTGGTAAATGTGATTGTGCTAGTTATAGTGTTTATGATGTTGATTTCTTACAATTTTATCCTAGTTTTCATTTTCAAGTTAATATATCTATGCATATGAAAAATATATATAGAAAAATTTAATGAGAAACTATTAGAAAATGAATAATCTTTGAGAGATCTTATCGATTGCATTACAAAGACATTAATTTATACATGAATGCAGTCGTAGAATCTACAACAAAGTTCTGCAATTATTTTCTTATCAATATCAACTACTCTCGTCGAGTCTCACTTATATAAAGTTGTGGGAATAGCCACAGTTGACATTGGGATTAATATTCTAACACCTCCCCTTATTCATGACCTTAATTACTAACTTGCCTATTGATGTAAGTCTCAGCTAGGCTTACAATGATACATTTCATTTTTGTCTTCTTACTAAGTGGTCCAAGCTTATTCAATGTTTGTTGCTACAATTTCATATTTAGCTTCCTTTCTTTTCTTATGAGGTTGTTCAATTGCTCTTTGTTGAAGTAAATAACATCAAAAACCTCTGTAGGAATGGGATACAAAGCAACATCCTGAACAATGAAAACAAGGTAATAAAATCCATGCTCTCCGATCTTTCCATGAGAAGGACCCTTATAGAGTATGAAACAAGGTTACACAAACTCAACATTGTATTTTGAGTCATTCCCATTGATATGATCATCTTCATCCAAAAATATGCACTCATCTTCAAACATGAACGACCTCGAATCTATATCCATGGTCGTATCCTCCATTGTCATGACCATCTTAGAGACAGATCCAATGAAATATCTATCAATTGGATTATTGCAGAAGCAAGTTATGCTCTCAGGCACATGTGGAATAGAATCCACCTCCTTATATTTATATTCATTCAGTTTATCAAATATTTTTTCTGATTCAAAAATACTACCTGAATAGAAAATATTACCTAGCCCAAAAATACTTTCAAATCGACACTCTAGAAAAGCGTGATAAAAAATATCATTGTCAAACATTGTCCCACTCATTTAAGAAAGTTTGGCCTCCTACTACACATCCATAGGCTGCAATCTTCTTCAGCTCCTATGCAACACCATAACAGGACACACAACCCAATCCTTAGCTAGCCACTTTCTTAACAAGGGTCACCAATGGCAATAGTTTCTAAGGGTACCACCACACGAACAATAGCTACTGATCACAAGGCAACTACGTTTAAAATTCCTGCTTCACGATGAAAACACCTTCACATAAATGTGGGCATCTTCCAAAGGACACACAATCATGACTATTCACCAGCCCAATAAATGCCCAAACATACAAACTACACATTACCCAACACGATGTTGACCATGCTCCTCATCTACTGTGATCCATGACTCTCAGCGTCAACTGTGTGGATGTAAAGTCTTCAACATAGACGCCACACCAACAGCCCAAAATACTAGTCCCAATTGTCATAGGCTTCAGTGCATAGGCCAATGAACAAGGTTCAGTGCTCAACAATGCAAGGCTCAACTCCACCGAATCTTTAGATCTTGCCCTCTGCCTCTCTTCCACGACTCTTACGGGAGATTGAATCTTACAAATTTTCAAAAGATTGTGTGAATATCCACATCCTCCACTTACAACATCACAACTCAACACGCAGATGGATCTCTATGTTTCACCTACGGCTCACGCTGACCAACAAATGGCTATGTGACTTTCACACACATGTTTACTATATTAGAGTTTTACCATCGCTCTCCTACACACAAGGAGCAACAACGGGTCCAACAAAACACCAAGCCATCACCTCTCGCTCAACACAACTTAACGCCTCCTACTCACCACTACATGCAGAAGTTTACAACTGCACACACTTATCTCTCTGGTCCAACACACAATAGTGTTGAACACCACTACACTATGTCGTCTCCTCATAGCGGTTTGATTCACTTCTCATACTGCGTATAGCCAGACAAACTAGACCTCTAATATTTTGTGCCTCCAATATTCTAGGCTCCTACATATGACACTAAGGCTATGCCTCCTCTAGCAAATACGGAGCACACTGTTCTGGTTCACATACTCTTCCACATGCAAATAAACACTGCAACAACCATAACAATGTGGCCCTTCACACCAAACATCTCTCATGGAAGATTGAAAATCAATATCCATCTTTTACCACTCTGGATATGGCCATTTGGCCCTAGACTTAGCTCAAATATCGAACCCCTAATCGGTCCCTCAATACCATAACTTCGGGTGAGCTCTTGCTCGATAATGCCAAGTCAAAAATCTTTAACATCACTACACCACAAATCCTCTCCTTCACATGGCCAAAGACCTCACAACCCTCTCCCACGAGTGAATTTCCACACCGTAGACTCCTCAAATATCTATTAAATCGGGGTTGGCCACTTCACACACACACATCATCGAAACCTCTTCACTTCACCGAGACTACGCTTACAACAACACAAATCTTCGCATTACTGAGCACACAACCCCAACGGCTACTCTACAGAGCCCATAACACTGAGTCGAACACTCGGCTCTTCACCCCAAAACCCACATGGCTCTGATACTGTGTCATAAAATGAAGACTCTCTAAGAGAGCTTATCGATTGCATTACAACGACATTAATTTATACATGAACGCAGCCATAGAAACTTCAACAACATAAATTATTTTCTTATAGATATCAACTACTCCCGTCAACTCTCACTGACAGACATAGACAACTCACCATCATGGGAACAATCACAATCGATGTTGTGATTAATATTCTAATAGAAACCTTATCAAACCCATAAAAAAATTCAAAATGGACCTAACCATTGTCCAACCCATACTTTATTAAACCCATACACTTTGATTCAAAGTCAGACAAATCTTACAGCTAGTGGAAATAAGCCATACCACATTGCAAATAATAATTTTCATATGCCTGCAATTGTACCTTCATTATTATCAACACAGGGTAGCGTTACCTATGTAAGTGGGTTTCTCTTGTCCAGACATAACCACCACAACATTGTCCTCTGGCTCTACATACTATTGAAACTCAGAAAGAAGGAGCATGTAGCCAAATGTTGGATACAAAACTCATTTTATGGCTCTCTCTTTGACAAGAGAAATAGTGCATCAACAACAAAATAATATTGGGATATTTTGCAAGATGTGTGTCAAGGAAATGGTACAGTGAAGACAATTACATTGCAAACATTAGGAACTCAGTTTGAAACCCTAAATATCACTCACATCGAGAATATGGATCAGTCCATGACTAGGGTCATGGGAATAGTCAATTAGATCAAACTCATTGGCGAAAACATTACAGATTAGAAAATTTTTGAAAAATCCCTTCGAAGTCTACCCAAGAAATATGTCATGATTGTAACAACCATTTTGGAATCCAAATATTTTACAAATTTCTTAGTAGAATAGTTGACTAGATTACTTCTGGCACATGAAACAAGACTCAACCTGATAGAAGACTCCATAGAATAAGATTTTAAAAAAAAAATCTCATTTGGCAGAGGCAGAGGCAGAGGATATAAAGGTGGAAACAACCAAGGCAGAGGCCAAATCAGTGGCAGATCAGATCATCATCATGAAACAGATTAGTAGAGACCTCCACAAAATCGAACCAAGAAAGGCAGATCATGGAACAGATCAAGTGCCCAGTGTTATTACTACAATAATTTCATGGTTACAAACAAGATTGGATAAAGCAACAATCAAATCAGGAAAGAGGCATAATCCCTATCTTGATCGCTTATGTCTTGATCGCTTATGTCTTTAATATTTATCGCTTGGGTTCAACAATTTCTTTGATTTGTAATATGAAGCCCTTGCCTTTATTAGTTATTTTTTTTATAATATTAATAATCCCCTGGGTTTATTAATCTTTTAAGTTTAAAATATTAATTCTCAGTGTTTATTAATCTCTTGAGTTTAAAGTATTAATTATTAGTTTTTATTAATTTCTTGGTTTACAATATTAATATTTATCCCTTCGGTTCACCAATTACTTTGGTTTATAGTATTAAACCTTTGGGTTTATTACTTCTTTTGGTTTATAATATTAATAATGTCTTGGTTTTATTAATCTATTTAATTTAAAATATTGATTATTAGGGTTTATTAATTTCTTAGGTTTTGAGTTTAAAAACATTATTCTTAGGGTTTAGTAATCTTTTGTGTTTTTAATATTGATCCCTTGGCCTTATTGGCCCTGTATGTTTTTAATATTTATCCCTTGGGTTTATAATATTGATTCTTTGGTTTATAGTATTAAACCCTTGTGTTTATTTGTTCTTTTGGTTTTTATATTAATAATAGCTTGGGTTTATTAATCTTTTGAGTTTAAAATATTGATTATTGTGGTATTAATATCCTAGGTTTTTTAGTTTAAAATATTAATTCTTGGGGTTTATTAATTTCTTGTCATTTTAATATTAATCCCTTCGCCTCATTGATCCCTTGGGTTTATTATTTCCTGGTTTTTAATATCAATCCATTGGGTTTATTAATCCTTTATATTTTCGTTCATTGGGTTTATAATATTAACAATCTCTAAAGTTGATTGTTCTCTTCAGTTTATAATATTAATAATCATGTGAGTTTATCATTCATTTGTATTTAAAATATTAATTCCTAGGATTTATTAATCTATTTTTGTTTTAATATGGATCCCTTGGGCTTCTTGATCTCTTAGCTTTTTAATATTTTCCCCTTGGGTTCACCAATTTCTTGGGTTTATAATAATAGACCCCTAGGGTTATTGCTTCAATTAGATTATAATATTAATAATCCCTTCGTGTATATGTAAGATATATATACTTATTATAAATAGTAATAAAATAATAGTATTATGTTATATTTTAATTTTAGTATAGTTTGAGTTATAACTATTAATGTATTGAAGAAATTTAATAATATTATTTTATTATTATATATTTCATTATAAAATTATATATATATATATCTGTGTGTGTGTGTGTGTTTAATATATAGTGTCAATATAGTTTATATTATTAATATATTACAAGTAGATATATAAGATATATTAGTAATTATATTCATAAATATATAATGATTATTTTGGTAAAATACATGTGGTGGGTGGTGGATATACGCTTATCAGCGTATATCAAACAAATTAGTGAATGCGGTTGTAAATCTATTTCATATATGCCTATCGACGTATATCGACCACATTGGTAAATGTGATTGTGCTAGTTAAAGTGTTTATTATGTTGATTTCTTACAATTTTATCCTAGTTTTCATTTTCAAGTTAATATATCTATGCATATGAAAAATATATATAGAAAAATTTAATGAGAAACTATTAGAAAATGAAGACTCTTTGAGATATCTTATCGATTGCATTACAAAGGCATTAATTTATACATGAATGCAGTCATAGAATCTACAACAAAGTTCTGCAATTATTTTCTTATCAATATCAACTACTCTCGTCCAGTCTCACTTATATAAAGTTGTGGGAATAGTCACAGTTGACATTGGGATTAATATTCTAACACCTCCCCTTATTCATGACCTTAATTACTAACTTGCCTGCTGATGTAAGTCTCAGCTAGGCTTACAATGATACATTTCATTTTTGTCTTCTTACTAAGTGGTCCAAGCTTATTCAATGTTTGTTGCTACAATTTCATCTTCAGTTTCCTTGCTTTTCTTATGAGGTTGTTCAACTTCTCTTTGTTTAAGTACATAACATCAACAACCTCTGTAGGAATGGGATGCAAAGCAATATCCTGAACAATGAAAACAAGTTAATCAAATCCATGCTCTCCGATCTTTCCATGAGAAGGACCCTTATAGAGTATGAAACAAAGTTACACAAACTCAACATTGTATTTTGAGTCATGCCCATTGATATGATCATCTTCATCCACAAAGATGCACTCATCTTCAAACATGAACGACCTCGAATATATATCCATGGTCATATCCTCCATTTTCTTGACCATCTTAGAGACAGATCCAATCAAATCTCTATCAATTGGATTATTACAGAAGAAATTTATGCTCTTAGGCACATGTGGAATAGACTCCACCTCCTTATATTTATAGTCACTCGGTTTATCAAATATTTTTTCTGATTCAAAAATACTACCTGAATAGAAAATATTATCTGGCCCAAAAATACTTCCAAATCGACACTCTAGAAAAGCATGATAAAAAATATCACTGTCAAACATTGTCCCACTCCTTTATGAAAGTTTGGCCTCCTACTACATGTCCATAGGCTGCAATATTCTTCATCTCCTATGCAACACCATAACAGGACACAAAACCCAATCCTTAGCTAGCCACTTTCTTAACATAGGTCACCAAGGGCAATAGTTTTTAAGGGTACCACCGCACGAACAATAGATACTGCTCACAAGGCAGTTACATTTAAAATTCCTGATTCACGTTGAAAACACCTTCACATAAAGGTGGGCATCTTCTAAAGGACACACAATCATGACTATTCACCAGCCCAATAAATGCCCAAACTTACAAACTACACATTACCCAACGCGATGTTGACCACGCCCCTGATCCATTGTGATCCATGACTTTAAACGTCAACTGTGTCGATGTAAATTCTTCAACATAGACGCCACACCAACAACCCAAAATACTAGTCCCAATTGTCACAGGCTTCAGTGCATAGGCCAATGAACAAGGTTCAGTGCTCAACAATGCAAGGCTCAACTCCACCGACTCTGTAGATCTTGCCCTCTGCATCTCTTCCACGACTCTTACGGGAGATTGAATCTTACAAATTTTCAAAATATTGCGTGAATATCCACATCATCCACTTACAACATCACAACTCAACATGCAGATGGATCTCTATGTTTCACCTATGGCTCATGCTGACCAACAAATGGCTATGTGACTTTCACACACATGTTTACTATATTAGAGTTTTATCATCGCTCTCCTACACACAAGGAGCAACAACGGGTCCAAAAAAACACCAAGCCATCAGCTCTCGCTCAACACAAGTTAATGACTCCTACTCACCACTACATGCAGTAGGTTACAACTGCACACACTTATCTCTCTGGTCCAACACACAATAGTGTTTAACACCACTACACTATGTCATCTCCTCATAGCGGTTTGATTCACTTCTCATACTGCGTATAGCCACACAATAACTAGACCTCTAATATTATGTGCCTCCAATATTCTAGGCTCCTACATATGACACTAAGGCTATGCCTCCTCTAGCAAATATGGAGCACACTGATCCAGTTCACATACTCTTCCACATGAAAATAAACATTGCAACAACCATAATAATGTGGCCCTTCACACCAACCGTCTCTCATGGAAGATCGACAATGAATCTCCATATTTTACCACTTCAGATACAGCCATCTGGCCCTAGACTTAGCTCAAATATCGAACCCCTAATCGGTCCCTCAATACCATAACTGCGGGTGAGCTCTTGCTCCATAATGCCAAGTCAAAAATATTTAGCATCACTACACCACAAATCCTCTGCTTCACATGGCCAAAGACCTCACAACCCTCTCCCATGAGTGAATTTCCACACCGTAGACTCCTCAAATAGCTATTAAATCGGGGTTGGCCACTTCACACACACACACATCATTGAAACCTCTTCACTTCACTGAGACTACGCTTACAACAATAAAAATCTTCGCATTACTGAGCACACAACCCTAACGGCTACTCTACAGAGCCCATAACACTGAGTCGAGCACTCGGCTCTTCACCCCAAAACCCACATGGATCTGATACTGTGTCATAAAATGAAGAATCTCTAAGAGATCTTATCAATTGCATTACAAAGACATTAATTTATACATGAATGCAGGCCATAGAAACTTCAACAAAAGAAATTATTTTCTTATCTATATCAACTACTCCCGTCAACTCTCACTGACAGACATAGACAACTCACCATCATGGGAACAATCACAATCAATGTTGTGATTAATATTCTAATAAAAACCTTATCAAACCCATAAAAAAAATAAAAATTAACCTAACCATTGTCCAACCCATACTTTATTAAATCCATACACTTAGATTCAAAGTCAAACAAATCTTACAGGTAGTGGAAATAAGCCATACCACATTCCAAATAATAATTTTCATATGCCTGCAACTATACCTTCATTAGTATCAACACAGGGTAGCATTACCTATGTAAGTGGGTTTCTCTTGTCCAGACATAACCACCACAACATTGTCCTCTGGCTCTACATACTATTGAAACTCAGAAAGAAGGAGCATGTAGCCAAATGTTGGATACAAAACTCAGTTTATGGCTCTTTCTTTGATAAGAGAACTAGTGCATCAACAACAAAATAATATTGGGATATTTTGCAAGATGTGTGTCAAGGAAATGGTACAGTGAAGACAGTTACATTGCAAACATTAGGAACTTAGTTTGAAACCCTAAATATCACTCACATCGAGAATATGGATTAGTCCATGACTAGGGTCATGGGAATAGTCAAATAGATCAAACTCATTGGCGAAAACATTACAGATTAGAAGATTTTTGAAAAATTCCTTCGAAGTCTACCCAAGAAATATGTCATGATTGTAACAACCATTTTGGAATCCAAATATTTTACAAATCTCTTAGTAGAACAGTTCACTAGATCACTTTTGGCACATGAAACAAGACTCAACCTGATAGAAGATTCCATAGAACAAGCTTTCAAACAAAAATATCATTTGGCAGATGCAGAAGCAGAGGATATAAAGGTGGAAAAAACCAAGGCAGAGGCCAAATCAGTGGCATAT
This sequence comes from Pinus albicaulis, assembly GCA_034641835.2. Taxonomy (NCBI): domain Eukaryota; kingdom Viridiplantae; phylum Streptophyta; class Pinopsida; order Pinales; family Pinaceae; genus Pinus; species Pinus albicaulis. The sequence continues at coordinate 1,422,304,860 of CM076582.1, forward strand.
CAGATCATCATCATGAAACAGAGTAGTAGAGACCTCCACAAAATCTAACCAAGAGAGGAAGATCATGGAATAGATCAAGTGCCTGGTGTTATTACTACAATAATTTCGCAGTTACAAACAAGATTGGATAAAGCAACAATCAAATCAGTAAAGAGGCATAATCCATATCTCTAACAATGAAGGAGAATCCTCTGAGACCATGTTTCTTTCATGGCATCTTTCTGAAGACAGGGACAGTGACGACCTTTGGTTGCTGGATAGTGGATGCAACAATCACATGATAGGTAACAAGAATCTTCTTTATTCTCTTGATAATTCTATAACATCAGATATTACACTTGGATATTGTCTAAGTATTAAATCTGAAGGAAAAGGTATTGTCCCTATTCTTACTAAACAGAATCAGAAGAAATACATCCCTGATGTTTAATATGTTCCTTAGTTGAAACATAATCTCATTAGTGTAGGACAACTAATGGAACATGTCTATGATGTATTATTGAAAAATAACACATGCTCTATATATGACAAATATCCCCATAAAATATTGATAGCGAAATTTGAAAAGACCATGAAAAGACCAAGAATAAGATGTTTACATTTCCTCTTAGAAGCCAAAATACCAGACAATATTTAGTCCACAATTTATCAAGAATAGATGAGACTCATCTAAGGCATTCTAGGTATGGCTACATCCCAATCAAGAGTCTAAGTCTTCTTTAAAAGAATTCTATAATCATTGGTCTTCCTTCTATGGGTGAAAGATACTATAACTGTGAAATTTATGTTCTATCCAAGCATAAAAGAGATAGCTTTCCCACATCTTTCTTTAGAAAGAAAGAGCCTCTAGAACTTGTCCATGCAAATATAAATGGCCCAATGTAGACACATTTCATTGGTGGTAGTTTCTACTTTCTGACATTTATTGATGACTTTAGCAGGAAGATATGGGTGTACTTTTTAAAAATAAATCATATAGCTTCTCTAGATTTAAAGAGTTCAAGGCAGAAATAGAAAAATAGAGTGGAAAACTCTTGAAAGTACTTAGATCAGATAGAGGAGGAGAGTACAGCTCCAATGAATTCAAAACATTTTTCCAACAACAAGGAATCATAATGCAGAACACTATAAGATACACTCCACAACAGAATGGAGTAGCGGAAAGAAAAAATCAGTTAATCATGAACATGGTAAGATGTATGCTTCGTGAGAAGGATTTGTCAAACAATTATTGGGCCAAAGCAGTGCCGAAAACAATTTATGTACTCGACAGATCACCAACAACCAGTCTCCAAGATACAGTACCTAAAGAAGCATGGGATGGTAACAAGGTAAATGTATCACACTTTAGAATTTTTGGATCAGTAGTTTTTTCACATGTTCCTGAGAAACTAAGAAAAAAAATTGATGATAGGAGTGAAATATGCATATTTGTATGCTATATTACGCAGTCAAAGGCCTACATAATTTATATTCCTATTACCAAAAAGTTTATCTTAAGCATAGATTGCATGTTTAAGAACAACCATACCATTCTGAAAATGGTACATCATCAATCAGTGAATCCTACAGTGATTCAATATCTTCAGAATACGGCCAAAACACAAGGATCATCCGAGAGATATATGAACAAGAGCATGATTTTGACCAGCAGAATATGTTTGCATTTATTTCAACTCAACCGGCCCATTTTGAAGAAGAATTTAAAGAAAAGCATTGGGTTGATGCAATGAACCAAGAAATTGCTATCATAGAGAAGAACTAGACTTGGGAATTAGCTCATCTCCCAAGAGACAAAGACAGAATCAGCGTAAAATGGGTATATATGACCAAGCTAAAATAAAAAAGGGAAAATTGAGAAACATTAGGCAAGGTTTCTTTCCAAAGTATTCTCACAACAGTTTGGTGTAGACTATGGTGAAACATTTTCTCCGGTAGTAAGGTTAGACATTGTTAGAACCATTTTGTCCACAACAGCTCAACACAAATTGAATGTCTATCATCTTTATGTAAAATCTTCCTTCCTAAATGGTATATTATAGGAAGAAGTTTATGTAGAGCAGCCTCCTAGTTTTTAGGTGCCAGGACAGGAGCATAAAGTATATAGATTGAAGAAAACTTTATACGGTTTGAAAAAACCTCCAAGATCTTGGTACAGTTGCATCGACACCTATGTCATCAAAAGTGGTTGTTCTAGAAGCAGCCATGCAACCACTTTGTATACCAAATATCATGAAGGTAAAATTCTTATTGTATGCCTTTATGTAGATGACCTTCTTTAAATAGGAAATATGATGTTAGAAGACTTCAAAGGAGCAATGCAAACAGAGTTTGATATGACAGATCTAGGAGTCATGAAATATTTCTTAGGCATTTAAATTCACCAATATACTAATGGAATTTTTGTTGGTCAACAAAAATATGCCACTAACATCATCTAAAATTTCAGAATGACCAATTACAAAGCAGTTGATACACCAATTTCTCAAGGCAACAAACTCAGCAAAGAATATGTAGCACCACATGTTGATTCCACATTGTATAAAAGCCTAGTTGGTAGATTGTTGTTTCTCACTGCAACTAGACCTGATATTATGTTCGCAAAAAGTTTTGTCTCCAGGTTTATGCAGTCACCAAACATTACTGATTTGAAATTTGAAAAAAGGGTGTTAAGGTATATTTCATGAACCATAGACTATGTTTTGTTTTATAGACATTATGAATTTTTTTTACTTTAAGGTTATATAGACAATGATTATGCGGGGAGTTTCAATGATCATAAATTACCTCAGGGTATTTTTTTCATCATGGAACCGATCTGATTTCATGCACATCCAAGAAACAGTCAATCATTTCAATATCTTTTGTAGAGGTCGAATATGTAGCAGCAAATTCAGTAGCTATTCAAGTAGTGTGGTTGGGAAATTTTTTGAAAGATATTTCAAATATTCATAAGGATCCAACTCCTTTTTATTGTGATAACAATTCAACAATTTATTTATCAAAAAATCATGTTTTTCACCGAAAGAGCAAGCATATTGACACAGGTTTTCATTTCATTCATGAACTTGTCAATGATCAGGACATAGCAATTTCTTTTTGTGGTTCCAAAGATCAGCTTGTATATATTTCCACAAAGCCATTAGGAAATAATGTATTTGAATTTCAAAGAAATAAATCAGGCATTGTCAGTGCCTCCACTTGTAACAGTTGAGATTAGGAGGGGATGTTGAGATACTAATATCACGACTAGTTAGGTGTCATTACGTTTAATTATCTTATCTGGTAAGTGTCCCAGACAATTCAGTTTTGCTAAGTGTCATGGGAAATTTAGTTTTACTTAAGTTTGACTTGAATTCTAATCCAATCATTTATTATTGATATTTACAATGTAATCTATTTAACTATCTTTGAATATTTAGAAGAGCAAACTCTGCTCCAGTTTTTCATTTTCATCATTTGTGAGAAATTATTGGAGCTTCTATTGTTTCTCATTGAATATTGATTGGATTCATCACTCACATAAAAATAATAATATCTCATATATCCTCATACTAATGAGCTTCAATCTCTGGTTACCCTTAGATTTTACCCTAATTTTGTGAGCTAGTGATGCATCTCTTCCAATTGGGTATTGGTTTGCATTTACTGTAGGTTTTAGCACTAGTTTTTCATTTTTTTTCTTGATGAGGCCATTTTGGTTTCTCATTTTCTCTCTGTCACCACATTATGAACATGAAAACCATGAAGATTCCATGAGGACCAGATGATGGAATAATTTCTAATATTTTACTTAAAGTAGCTCTCAATGTTAGGAATATATACCTTGTCATTTGGTTGCTCTGTATTACACCATTAGATCAAACAAAACATGAATATATTACCTTCAAATGTTTTTCTCGTTTATACTACATAAGGACCATGTCTTATCAGCACATATTGCAGAATTTTACAACAAAAAAAATACGACTATATCTATTTCATGTTGGAATATTAATTCGAACTGCCACACAGAGAAGAAGGATGACATGTTTAATGTTGATGGGAGCTCCTGATAGATGATTTCGGTAGCTACCTGGTCAATTTGCACTTCAAACAATTGCAGTATTATCTGCAACAACTACCACATTAACTCCTCTGCCAACCACATTAAACATGCAACAACAACATTCTGGGGGGCATCCAAAATGAGCCAAGAAGTGTGAAGGCAACCCACCAGAGGAGGTGAAGTCACCTTCATCCGGACCAATGAAAAGAGTTTCATAGGGTAAAAGAGACGAGAATTGGAAAGTATTACAACCCCACAGAATGTTTGTGTAATGTTTTGATTTATTTGTTTTTATTTTTCCACAGCATATGTTTTTATTTTTATTTTAAACTTTGGTTAGATATGTTTTGATTAATATATTATAAATATGAAATATATATATATATATATATATATATATATATATATAATGTTTTGTATATGACATGGGCATTGTGAAGACGGTGTATTGTGTAATTTTCCCGAAGGCAGAAAGAAACAAAAACAGAGGGAGATAGAGAGCAGTTTTTTTTTGTTGTTGAAGCGTTGTGTGTGTGAAGCAGCCACAAGATTTTTTTGTGAATCCAAAACACTAGAGTTCTAAAGAAAAAATTTTGTAATAGTCCAATAGTTTATTTTAATGAAATAGAATCTACATTTCATCTCTCTGTGTCCACAATTTGTTTTTAATATTTGTGTTGAAGTTGAGGAATTATTTTATTCCTCTGTGTGTTTAGAATTGTTCAGAAATTCCAGCATGGTATCAGAGCTAGTCAAGGCGCTCATTGAATGAAGTAGAGATCGTTCTTCAATGCAGAATCTGTAAGAATATTTTTGAAGCAGATTTCTCCAGCAGAGAGAAAGCTTCTGTTTGTTTACACAGTAAAAAGAGTTTGAATGTTTCGCTTTTTTTTTAACACAGTTGAGAATATTTCCGTGTTTGCATATCTATGATGGTAGCAGCAGGCACCAGCCTGACGAATCCCCAAATTACACAGTTTAATGGGAAGAACCATGAATATTGGGCAATCATGATGAGACCCTTGTTTGCTTCATAGGACATATGGGAGCTAGTTGAGAATGGCTACCCAGAACCAGTAGACACAACAGTGTTTGCAACTTTGACAACATCAGAAACAGATTTTCTAAATTATAATAGGAAGAATGACTCCAAAACCATCTTCTATCTCTTTCAATCAGTGCACAAGATTATTGTCCCAAGGATTACACCAAAAACAAAGTCTAAAGAGGTGTGGGACATTCTCAAAACAACCTATCAAGGCAAGGAGAAGTTGAAGACAGCAAAGCTGCGAATGCAGATGAGATATTTTGAAAATCTCTGTATGAAAGAGTTTGACACTATAGACTCATTCTTCACTCATGTTATTGGGTTGGTTACCCAGATAAGGTCTCATGGAGAGACACTTGAAGACAGAAGAATAGTGGAGAAAATCTTAAGAATTCTACCCTAAAGATTTGATGCCGTAGTAGTGGAAATAGAAGAGACAAAGGATCTCTCACTAGGTAGAGTGGATGAGGTTAGTGCATCACTGATGTCTCATGAACACAGACTGAACAGAGGAACATATTCCTCATTGGAACAAGATTTCAAGACTCAAATTTCTTTTGGCCGAGGTAGAGGTCAAGGTAGAGAAAACAATGGAGGAAGAGGCAGAGGCCAAAACATAGGAAGAAACAGCCCTGCAAGTTCAAGTGGAAGGTGCAACAATCAGAACCAAAATGAAGGCTCAAGCCAACATCAAGCTCATGGAAAAAGGTATGATAAATCCCAAGTCCAATGTAATTATTGCAAGAAATATGGGCACTATGCCAATGAATGTAGGAAAATGGAAAATGACATTAATAATAGGCAGAATGCTAACTTTAAAAAAGAAGAAAAGAACCCTAAGAATGTGTCGTTAACATGTAATGTAGCACAAGATAAACAAAATGATATATGGTTCTTAGACTCAAGTTGTTGTAACCACATGACTGGAAACATAGCAATGTTTTCCAATCTAGATGAAAATGTTAAATATGAAGTAACAACGGGGACTGATAGCAAAGTCTCTGTCAAAGGAAAAGGAAGAGTATCAATACTCACAAGGAAAGGAGAACAAAAGTACGTGCCAGATGTATATTATGTACCTGGCCTGAAATGTAACCTGCTAAGCATTGGACAACTCGTGAACAAGGGCTACAATGTGTTTTTTAAAGATGATGTCTGCACAATCATGGACATACCTCCAAGCAACAAAGCCATTGCATAGGTGCAGATGACAAGCAATAGGATGTTTCATCTCAAGCTCATAATAGACTTGAAAGAAAGAAGAAATTTAGCAGCTATAACACAAGAGGCCTTTCAAGAGGAAGTGAAAGATGAAAAATGGTTACGGAACTTGAAATATCGACATCTATGTTATGAATCCAACTCCAAAAATAGAAGAAAAGAGATATTAATGCCTTATAAATAATCCACTTCGAGGGGGAAACTTCCAATACATTATGTGAATGAACAATTCTTGGATGATACAAGTTACAAAACCTCCTTTCTATATATAGGAGTCCATGTGGCCATAATGTAATCCTAGTGGGCCACAATGTAATCCTAGCCGACCTAACAATAATAATTTAAGGGCACAATAATAACAAAATGGGGGTTACAAGGGTACAATAACAATAATAGGGTTACACTAACAACAATAAGGGACTATACTAGTAATAGAGGGACCTAACATGCCCCTCTCCTTCAAAAAATTGTTGTCCTCAACGCTTGAGTAGCTCTGGGTGCTTCTGTATAAAATTCTCATCCTCCCATGTAGAATCTTCAGTGGGTAAGTTCTTCCACTTGATGAGATACTCTGAAATTGATCGATTCCGTAGTTGTCGAGTTCTTTTTTCCATGACTGCTTCAGGTTCCAATATGATTTTCCCTTCTCCATCAAGTTCTGGCAATACTGTTTGAACTGGAAGATTTTCACCTATAACCTTCTTTAAGCATGAAACATGGAACACTGGATGTACTCGCGAAGAAGCAGGAAGCTCCAATTTGTATGCCATAGTACCGATCTTTTGCAACACCTTGTAAGGACCATAGTACTTTGGCGATAATTTATTATCCTTATTTTCTTGCTTGAGGGACATTTGTTTGTATGGTTGTAGCCGTAAAAATACCCAATCTCCTACATCAAAACTTCTCTCGCTGCGATGTTGATCTGCCTGTTGTTTCATTCGATTTTGTGCCAAATTCAGGTTATCCTTTAAAAGTTGGAGAACTTCTTGCTGATGCTCGATGTGATCTTCCACTGCTTGAACCTTCGAATTTTCTCTTAAATATGATGTGATGGATGGTGGATGATATCCATAAAGTGCCATAAATGGGGTCATTTTTGCTGCAGTATGGAAGGAAGTGTTATACCACCATTCTGTGAGAGGTAACCACTTTACCCATTGTGTTTGTTTATCAGATACAAAACAATGAAGATATCCTTCCAAACATTTATTTACTATCTCAGTTTGACCATCGGATTGAGAATGATAAGATGAGATATGAGCTAATTGAGTACCCAAACAAGAAAATAACTCCGTCCAAAAATTTCAAGTAAAAATGGGATCTCTGTCACTCACAATAACCCTTGGGCTTCCATGTAGCTTTTGAATTTTGTCCATAAATGTAGTAGCAACTGTACTTGCTTTAAATGGATGAGATAATGCACAAAAGTGTGCATACTTGGTAAGTCTATCAACCACCACCATGATGACACTCTTTCCTTCGGACTTAGGTAAACTTGTGATAAAATCCATTGAAATCTCCTCCCAACGTTGACTTGGAATGGATAAAGGTTGTAGAAGACTTGGGGTCTTAATTGTCTCAACTTTATTCTGCTGGAAAACCAAACATTCCGCCACAAACTTTTGAATATCAGATTTAAGGCCATCCCAAAAAAATTCTTTCTTCACCCTGTGGTAAGTTTTTAAAAATCCAGAGTGTCCTCCTAAAGGAGAAGTGTGAAATTCCAAAAGAATCTTTTGTTTTAGTTGGGAATTCTTACAAAGATATAAGCGATCTTTGTACCATAAGGAATCATTTTTCCAACTAAATGTATCAGATGTACTAGGATCTTGCTGCAACTTTTGAATGAGTGTCCACACTTCTTCGTCCTTCTTCCATTCATCTCTTGGTTCGGTTATCCAATCTGGTTGGATAATAGAAATGGCACAAAGAAATGCTTCCACCTCTTCATTCTTTCTTGAGAGTGCATCTGCAACAACATTAAGCTTTCCTTTTTTGTAGATTATTTCAAATTCATAACCTAACATCTTTGTGACCCATTTTTGCTGCTCTTCTGAAGATAGTCTTTGTTCCAAAAGGTGTTTAAGACTATCATGATCAGTTTTTACCTTGAAGTGTCTTCCCATTAGGTAAGTTCGCCATTTCTTTAGTGCATGCAGTATTGCTAACATTTCCTTCTCATAAATAGGTTTCTGCAAATACTTTCCTTTGATTGGACGACTTTCAAAAGCAATGGGTCTTCCTTCCTGCATTAAAACCGCACCAATTCCATTTCCTGAGGCATCACATTCCACAATAAAGGTTTTTGTGAAGTCTGGCGTAGCTAAGACCGGTGCTAGGAACATTTCCTCTTTAAGACGTTCAAAGGCCTTAGTTGCTTCAGGAGTCCATGAAAATGCATCTTTCTTCAATAATGTTGTTAGAGGTGCTGCTATTCTCCCATAATTCTTAACAAACTTGCGATAATACCCTGTTAACCCGAGAAATCCTCGCAACTGCTTTATGGTTGTGAGGACTTTCCATTCCTTAATGGATTTAATTTTGTTCGGGTCTACCTTAACGCCCTCGTGAGATATAATATGACCCGTATATTCCACCTCTTGTACTCCAAAGAAACAATTTGATGCACCATGATCCATCCTTCTTGTGTACCAATACTACAGGAGTAGAGAAAGAACTTTGACTAGCTTGAATTATACCCGCCTCTAAAATTTCTGCAATCATACGTTCAATCTTGATCTTTTGGACATAACGATATCTATATGGCCTGATGTTTGGAGGAACACTTCCTAGAATCAAATGAATAGCATGATCACGATCACGAATAGGTGGGAGTCCTTTGAGAGTTTCAAAAACCTTGGAATGATTGTCCAAGACTTTTTGGAGATCTGGAGAAATAGATGATTTTGATGTTGGAACTTCTACTGAGCATAATTCTGCAATTATGTCTCGTTGTTCTTTATTTAGAATATTTTTCATGAAATTAGAGCTTATTATCTTTCTCGGCTTCCCTGCAATACCCCGTAATTCGACTTCCTTTCCTTCTGAATTTTTTTTCAAGAAAAGTTCTTGAAAATTAAAAACTACCGTCCCCAAATATTGTAACCATTGTACTCCTAGTATAGCATCAGCACCTCCCATAGGAATGGAAAGATTGATATTATGGAATTTTCCAGATAAATTTATAGTTCCTCCATTTGCAACCATCACTTGACATTCTAGTGCTGGGTATAGGAAAAAATTCAATTCCTTGTCTACCTTACAATGAATAAAATTATGGGTACTACCTGAATCAATCAACACTATTACATTTTTCTTCTTGATATGTCCTTCTATCTTGAGAGTTTGAGGAGTGGTAATTCCTGCCAATGCATTACACGATATGGTCAAACTCATTTCTTCCTCTTATAGGGTTGGTTTTTGATGTATATCCTCTTCTTGTTCATTTTCTTCTTCCTCTTCACAATCTATGTAAAATAATTTCTCCTTAGCACACTTATGACCTTTAGTGTGTTTTCTATCACAACTGTAGCAAAGCCCTTTTGCTCTTTTTTCTTCCAATTTTTGTGGTGTCAACCTTGTAGGTTGTTGAAATCTAGGAGTAGGAACACTTCCCTCTTTATAGAAGTGAGTGGTAGGCTTCCTTGTCGCCATAATTTTACATTCAATTTTTTTAGCCAACCTGAATGCCTTCTCCAATGGATGAAGTTCCAAAACGTGAACTTCATGTTGGATGTTATCCTCTAAAGTACTTATCAGGAGATCAATCTTGTGTTCCTTTAGAATATCAGTTACCCTTATATTCAATTTTTGGAAGTCCTCAATGTGCTCCCCCACTAAAATCTTTTGTTTGAGATTTATAAATTGGCTAAAGAAGGTGTTGCACTTTGTATCCTCATGATGTGCTATTATTTCCTCCATAAAAATTGACCAAGTGAATTTTTTTACAAGATCAAAACCATCGATACCATTCACATGTATTTTGTTCTAAATGTAAAGTTGCAATGCGTACCTTTTGTGTGTTTTACACATTATTGAGATCGAAATATTGCTCCATCTGTAGTATCCATGTTACAATATCCTTTCCATGAAACTTCCTCATATCCATTTTTGGAATATGGTGGTTCTTGCTGCCAACATTAGAGTTTATGAAATCATGATTAGCATTTTTTTTGTTCTCATCATGAGTTTCCTCTACTGTCTTTTGACCATTAGGAAACATTTGTTGTATCAACTTTGCCAAAACTTACATGTCTGCTTCTAGATCATTCTTTATGTTTTCCATTTTTTCATCGATCTTAGCTTCCATGTCATCCATCTTAGATTCCATGCTAGCTTCCATGCCATCTATTTCAGCTTCCATGTGATTCTTCAAACCATCCATCTTAGATTCCACACCTTTCTTTGAACCATCCATATTAGTTTCCACGCTTTTCTTCAAAACTTCAATGTCATTTTTTCTTGCTCTTTGCGAGAGAGAAATTTGTTGCACTTTCTCTTGTAAATTTGATATCTCATGTTGCCATTCTTCGTCTTCATGAGACATAGTAGAGCCTTCTAAAGGCTTAATGGGTGTTGAATTATTTTTAGGGGCCATTTTAGAATCTAATACTGATATATATTCTACAATATGCCCTTGGAATCAATTCAACTTTATTCTTCAAACAAGGCTTATGCAATTTCAGAAAAAAAAATATACACACCTTTTACTTGATTTTAAGGAGCTCTATATTGAAATTGAATTATCTCTGTAATTGTAGATCCTTAATATGTGAAATTAAGCCTTGTAGTATCTCTCTGAAGATTCTTTCAAATGTCACAGGTTTGACCTGATTTGGATTATTCAAGGAAAATTTATGTCCAATCTCCCACAATGACCCAATTATGGACTAGTTCAGTAGAGCGAACTTGTACGACTTCCCACGTGTCATTGTTTCTTCTTTTGGCTTTGAAATTGATAGAAAAGAAGATAGATTCCATGTACTTGTGCCCACTTTTTACAGCATTCCAATATGATTCTCAGAGAGAGAGTTATGAATATTTTCCCACGATAACCTCTTTGAGATGAAATTAGGGAGCCTACAAAAGACCTAACTTCCACAGATCATATCTCTAAAAATATTATGAAACAAACTCTGAAATTTTGCGACAATGTTCCTCTGGATTTCGGCTTTTCTCTCTAAATATTTTAGCTTCTAAAACTTCATAGAACAAACATTAGAGCATAAATTCTGTGATTACCTAATTAGGATAAATTTAGGAGCTGGCAAAAAGCCCTAACTTCCAGAGATCATATCTCCGAGAATCTTGAGAACCAAGCTCTGAAATTTTGCGACGATGTTCCTCAGGGTTTTGGCTTCGCACTCTAAAAACTTTAGCTTCTAAACCTTCGTATAAAAAATGTTATAGAGAAAATTCCACGATGACTGGTTTGGAGCAGCGAAAACCCTAGAATCCAAAGCTCTGATACCAAATGTTGTGAATCTAGCTCCAAAAATAGAGGAAAAGAGATGCCAATGCCTTAGAAATAAGACACTTCAAGGGGGAAACCTCCAATACATTACATGAATGAAAAATTCTTGCATGATACAAATTACAAAACCTCGTTTCTACATATAGGAGTCCTGGGGCCATAATATAATCCTAGTGGGGCCACAATGTAATCCTAGCCAACCTAACAATAATAATTTAATGACACAATAATAACAATATGGGGGTTACAAGGGTACAATAATAATAATAAGGGGGTTACACTAACAACAATAATAGACTATACTAGTAATATAGGGACTTAACAATCTAAATTTCAGAGGCCTGAACTTGTTACACAGAAAGGGAATGGTAAAAGGATTACCATTGATTGAGAAACCGGACAACCTTTGTGAAGGCCGCATCTTGGGAAAACAACAGAGAAAGCTTTCTAGCAGGGAAGAGTATAAGAGAAAAGACACCCTTAGATATTTTCCACTCAGATTTGTGTGGACCAATGCGAACACCATCTTTATCTGACAGGAAATATGTTTTGAAATTCATAGATGATTACACTAGAAATACATGGGTGTATTTCTTGAAACATAAGAGTGAAGTGTTTGAGAAGTTCTCTCACTTCAAAAATCTTATTGAGAAGCAGAGTGGGCACTACATCAAAGTGCTAAGAACTCACAGAAGTGGAGAATACATCTCCAAAGTGTTCCTACGTTTCTGTAGGGAGAATGGCATACATAATAATTTTACCACACGGTACACACCTCAGCAAAACGGTGTTGAAGAAAGGAAGAATAGGACCACAATGGACATGGTAATAAGTATATTAAAGGAAAAAAAATTTCCAAATGAGTATTGGGTTGAAGCTATCAATTCTGGAGCATATATCTTGAATAGATGCCCAACCAAAGCTGTCATGAACAATGTTCTGGAAGAAGCATGGAGTGGAACAAAGAATTTTGTCACTCACATGAAAGTTTTTGGATGTGTCGCTTATGCACATGTTCCAGATCAATTGAGAAAGAAACTTTACAGCAAGGGAGATAACTGTATCTTTGTTGGATACGGTGATGAGTCCAAGGCATATAAAATCTATAATCCATCCACCAAGAAGGTAATAATAAGCAGAGATGTGTAGTTTATTGAAGAAGAAGCTTAGGATGGAAGCTTAGAGAAAACAGTGAATGTGAAGACATGTGTGTCTCACGAAGAATAAGAGGAAGAGACAAGAAAAAATAATCACTCCATGGTGGCTCCTCCTCCACCACCAAAAGAACAACAAACCACACCACAAGATGGAAATAGAAGAGCCTTGAGAAATCAAGGAAGTGCTTCTCCAAGATCAACACATGGAACTGAAACTCCCTCAAGTTCAAGTGGAACTCCAAGTACACCAAGAAGACCGAGATTCAGAAATCTGAGTAATATTTATGAACAAGGTAAGGTAAATGATAATGTTGGTCTGAACTCTTTATTTTCTTGTATTGTCATGTTGATGACCCAATTCATTTTGAAAAAACTGTAAAGAAATAAAAATGGATTGAAGCAATGAACAAAGAGATTGGTGCAATAGAAAAGAGTAATAAATGGGAGTTAGTGGACCTCCTTAAAGGTAAATAAGTTATTCGAGTAAAATAGGTCTATAATACCAAGAGAAGTGCCGAAGGCAATATTGAAAGGCAAAAAGAAAGACTTGTTGTCAAAGGATACAAGCAGCAACATGGAAGAGATTATGAAGAAACATTTGCACCGGTTGCAAGGATGGAAACAATGAGAGAAATGTGGTCCATAGCAGCACAACAAAAATCGAAGGCTTACCAAATGGATGTGAAATTTGCATCCCTAAATGGAGTGTTCAAAGAGGAGGTATATGTTGAACAACCTCCAGGGTATGAAATTGAAGGCCAAGAGTACAAAGTATGCAAGTTGAAGAAAGCTCTTTATGGGATGAAGCAAGCACCAAGAGCATGGTACAGTAGGATAGATGCTTACCTCACTGAAAATGGATTTGAGAAATGTGATGGAGAACCCACACTCTACATAAAAGAAAATGATTGTAAGATTCTTATTTTTGTTTTATATGTAGATGACTTAATCTTTACTGGCAATGAAATTTCTCTCATTACTGATTTGGGTTTTTGAGATATTTTCTTGGATAGAAGTAGAGCAAAATTAAAATGATATTTTTATTTCCCAAGAAAAATATGTTGAAGAAGTGTTGAAAAGATTCAACATGCAGAACAACAAGGCTGATGTAACTGCAACTGTCATGGAGTTAAAATTGAGCAAAGAAGATCACCAAAGGAATGTCGATCCAACATTGTATAAAAGAATAGTTGGCGGCCTTATGTATTTCACTGCAAGTAGGCCAAATATTATGTATGCTATAAGCTTAATTTCCATATTCATCGAAATACCAAAAGGGACTCATTGGCAAGAAGCCAAGAGGATTCTAAGTTATGTGAATTGAACGAAGGGTTATGGTGTTTTCTACTCTTCATTTGAAAATTTTTAAATTGATTGGTTATATTGGCAGTGATTGGGATGGAAGTGTAAATTATAGGAAGAGCACATCTGGATATATGTTTCATTTGGGATCGGTAGCCATTTCATGGGCTTCCAAGAAGCAACCAATAGTTGCTTTAAAAAAATAGAGGCAGAGGTTGTGACAGCAACAACATGAGCATGCCAAGTGGATGGATGCGAAGAATACTCAGAGATTTATGTCATGAACAGGACAAATGAACAACAATTTATTGTGATAACAGCTCAGGGATAGCTTTACCAAAAAAAATTGTCTTCCATAAGAGAAGAAAGCATATCGATGCAAAATTTCATTTTATAAAAGAACCGGTTAATAATGGTGAGATTGTTTTGCAACACTGCAGAATAGAGGAGCAATTTTCTGATATATTGACAAAGCCATTAACGTAGAAGAGTTCTAACTATTTCAGGAAATTCCTGGGTATGCAAGAGAGCAATAGTTGTAATTAAGGGGGAATGTTGGAATATTAATTCCAACTGGCACGCAGAGTAAAAGGACGAAATTTTTAATGTTGATGGGAGCTCTTGATGGATGGCCACAGCAACTACCTAGTTGATTTTCACTTCACGCAAACGCAGTCTTATCTGCAATAGCTACCACATTAACTTCTCTGCCAACCACATTAAACATGCAACAACAACATTCTAGGAAGCATCCAAAATGAGCCAACTAGGGTGAAGGCAACCCACCAAAGGAGGTGATGTCATCTTCCTTCGGACCAATGAAAAGAGTTCCATAGGGTAAAAAAGACAGGCGTTGGGAAAGTATTACAACCCCACGGAATGTTCGTGTAATGTCTTGATTTATTTGTTTTTATTTTGCGGTAGCATATGTTTTCATTTTTATTAATTTTCCCGAAGGAAAAAAGAAACAAAAACAGAGAGAGACAGAAAACAATTTTTTTTTGTTGAAGCGTTGCGTGTGTAAAGCACCCAGAAGTTTTCTTTTGTGAATCCAAAACACCAGATTTCTAAAGAAAACATTTCGTAATAGACCATTAGTTTATTTTAATAAAATAGAATTCACATTTCATCTCTCTGCGTCTGCAATTTGTTTTTAATCTCTGTGTTGAAGTTGAGAAATTATTTTATTCCTTTGTGTGTTTGAAATTGTAAATTTCAACACTTCAAAACTTTTTCTAATTTATACAACAGAGCGACCATGTCTTCATCATCACATGATGTGGAATTTTAAAGTCATATACGATTGCAAAGCGTTTAGTGATTGATACCGGCACGATAGTGTGTGTAAAACCTTAACCTTACAATAATTTCACGACTGTTTGGGGATTAATTACGATGGAACTCATGTTGAATTTCCCACATATGTGCGTATATCAGATAGCACTTGATATTTAAAGTAAATAGTGTGGTTACCCATGTTCTTGTCATGTTCTTTGTGATTTTTCTGCACAAAGAAAACTGAAAACGCGTTTCATTTTCCTTTGATTTAGTGATTTTTCTGTGAAAAGCACATTGAAAACGCAATTCATTATGTTTTCAGCATTGACAGTGTTTTCATTAATATATATATATATATATTTTTTATTATTATAAAATTAGATAGTTAATTTTTTTTAATATATGAAATAAGAAATTTATTTTTCCAAAATAAATTATATATTTGTGTTTGGAACTCACGTGGGACACAACTTGTTTGCAGTAACAAGGAAAGATGAAGATATTTTTAACAATGTTTTTGAATAAATACATGTTCAAAATTGTATGAAAGTGGAAATTGAAAAAGAGTCAATAATAAGTTTGATACAAGAATTTATAGACATAGTGAATGAGAAAAAGGAGTATGGTTATTATTTCATATATAAACATAATGATGAAATAAACGAATATAATGAAATAGTGAATGAGTAAAAGAATCCTTGAAAAAAAAGTTGAAAAAGATAAACTTAAACCAAATACAAGAAAAGTCTAAAAAAAATTGCAACAATAGCAAGTGACCAAATATAAATCCTAGAACAAGAAAGCAATAAAAAAAATGAAAAAAATAAAATAGTTTTAGAGTATAGAATCTGAACGAAATGAAAAAGAAAATCCAACATTGTAAAATTTTTGAGTAATTGTAACCGGAGACTTAAAACCAAGAAACATGTTAAGTGATGATTGAGTCATTTTATTGTAAACTTAACACTAGAGTCCTAGTTAAAAAAAAAGCGTTGGAAATTGTAATTATGAAGTGAGTAGTTGATTTGAGTAAAGTTGATTTATGAGTTAAAAGAAATAAATGCCCATTGTTAAGTTCATTATAATTAAGTTGATATAAAGCCACGGGAAGCAAAAACGACAACACTTTAAATGCGTATGTAAGAAATTAATGACTATGAAATTTATTTTGTCTTTCCTTCATTATCATATAACAATTAAATTTTTTGTGTTGATAATGAACAATTAAATTTTTGTGAAAAACCCACTGAAAAGCAATTCATTTTCCTTTCATTTTGTGATATTTCTGTGCAACTCAAGTTGAAAACTTAATTCGTTTTCTTTCAAACAATTACAACAAATTCATGATACAAAAGGTTCGTAAACGGTGCACCTAGATATTGAACTTTACATATTGTCGGTATTTTGTCCATGATGTCAAACGTTTGCAAACAACTCAACTGAGATATTGAGCTTGAGGTATTATCCGTAAAGAGCCAAGATGCTACTTTTACTACGAGGCACGCAGTAACATATTCTTCTCATATATATATATAAATAATATTCTTTTTCAGCGTCAAGGATCTAGTTTTCATGAGAGTCAGATGATGATTAGTCAAAGATGATTAGTTTGTAGTTTTTGTTAATTTTAGTGGATAGGGAGTCAGTTGATGATTAATCAAATGATGATTAGTTGGTAGTTTTTGTTAATTTTAGTGGATTGTTTTTATTTTAATATAATGTTTATGTTTGCAAACACTGATATCTATATAAGTTATTTGAACACAGTAAGTAGTAGATTTAAGATGTATATGTTTTGGATGGCTTATAACTAACTAGTTAAAACTCTCAATAGACCTGGTTTCCTTCGAGCAGATTGAGACCTAAAATTGTTTCTTTTGACCTGCTTTTATTTATAAATAGAAAATAACAAAGCTCTACTAAATTTACAAATACATATATATATATATATATATATATATATATATATATATTAATTTATGATGATTATGAAAATATATATCTAAATTTTTTTATTTTA
This sequence comes from Pinus albicaulis, assembly GCA_034641835.2. Lineage (NCBI taxonomy): Eukaryota > Viridiplantae > Streptophyta > Pinopsida > Pinales > Pinaceae > Pinus > Pinus albicaulis. The sequence continues at coordinate 1,422,322,410 of CM076582.1, forward strand.
AAACATATAATTTTTTTGAAACTAATATATAAGAATGATAATATAACTTTAAAGTCATATTGGAAAATAACAATTATAATATAGATATCATTTTTGGGATTCAACTGTGTTAATTTAGTCATTCATTTATGACCATTTCCATGAGAGGCAGTCGTAACTCACTAATTTCTCATGATTTTTGAATATTCCACTTAGCACTCATTTGAATCCCAAAAATAATATCTAATATAATACATTGCGGAAACCCCTCATACTTTAAATTATAATATAACTTTAAAATCATATTGAAAAATAAAATAATATAATGTAATAAAACTTTTTTATTGTTAATACCATAAAAAAACATTTCCTAAAAATAAGTTATATATCTTTTCAAATTTAAATATGAAATCAACCTATACTTGTTAGGAAGGAAGAAAATATCTAAATTAAATATTGCAATCTAGTTTCTCAACAATCTAAATTAAATTCTTCTGAATGACGCAATTACTGACTGAATGAAACCCAATTACTCACTCAATGATTTCAGAGAAACCCAATCTACACTTCAAAGTTCTGTAGCCCAATATATACTTTAACGTCAATGGTTAAATGGAAAAACGAGGATGATATCTACATCCATTTCATTCACATATATATTCTCACGTTTTTCCAGTGTTTAATTATTTTTATATGTTCTTCGCATTATTCTATTGGTATATATCATGTATGTGGGACTAGCTGACAAAAATGTCAACGATATGGTAGAAATCGTACTTCTTGACAACCAATTTTCTTGATAAGTGTAACTTGAAAATCTGAGAAGAAAAATATTGACTGGGATAATTCCCTTTAAATTCAACTGGGGTTATCTCATAAGAAAAGATACTGACTTGGATTAATCTCTTGAGTTTAATTAGAGTTGAAATTTTCTCAGGGATGAGTTCAAATGATATTCGTAATTTTGTTTCTCTGTGTAATTTTGTTCAAAATATACTAGATAGAGGGATAGAAAGGTTTGGGGAATCTTTTTGAGTTTAATTAGAGTTGAAATTTTCTCAGGGATGAGTTGAAATGATATTCGTAATTTTGTTTCTCTGTGTAATTTTGTTCAAAATATATTAGATAGAGGGATAGAAAGGTTTGGGGAATCTTTTTCCTAAGAAAGATTTCACGTTTAAAAAGGAGGAAATCTGTCTTTATTGATTTGAGGTGAGTAATATAATAAGTGCTCTAATTTTAGTTGTATTGTTTGTGTGTACAGGAGATGTTGAGGGGTTGAGGGTTTATAATGTAAGTAGAATATTTAAATTTATTGTTGGAAGGTGATGACAAATTTTGGACTTATTTATTGAGGTGGAGGAATGTTTTGGACAGTTAAAATTGGTTGGAATCTAGGCAAATTTCTTTTAAAAAATCTTGCAGTAGCAGTATTGGAATCATGTTTTTGATGGTGGAAATGGATTCAGCACTATAAAAAACTTTCAAGGCACCCAAAATATTGAAGTTTGATAGCTATAACTTAGATATCTAATTTTTTGAAATCTTACTAAATTTTTTATGCTTTTCAAAGCAAAAGAAAATTACACACATAAATATTTGCATTCTAGAGTTTCACAACTAGATATTTGGAGCTTGGATGGCTTTTGAACATTGATGGAAGATATTATAATTAAAATTATAATATTTTAATAATAATAAAAAAACCCTTTTATATTGAGAGTTAAGTAGGGTATTAAAACTTATTCTTTGAAGATGATAATTTTTTTGGTTGCCGGCTTTCAAAACTAAAGGTATTTGGAGCTTGGGTGGCTTTTTGGTATTGAAGATATTAAAATTAAGAGTGTAATATTCTAATATTTGAAAAAAAAAAATTATTATATTGAGAGGTATTATATTATAAGTAGATTGGGAGGTATTATATTATGATTATTTTGAGTGAACTATATATAATAATTAGTAATTTATTTAATTTTAATGGAAAAATTAATCAATTTTTTAGAAATATATTTTAAATTTTTATTATCAATCAATTTAATTATTTACAATACAAAATATAGTATTTCATGATATCTAAAACCTTCAATCATTGAATCACATAACATTACAACCACAATATTTTAGCTAAAAGTAAAAACAAATGAAATAAAAAAATATGTGACACAACATTACTTAAAGAAAAAATTTGATGTTGAAAATCATAAAAACATACCTAAAAATATGACTTAAAAAGATATTTGGAGCTCTACCCTCAAATCCAAATTCACTAAGCTACTTCCCCATGTGACCCTTGCTACACCAAGTGAAGTGCATATGCATACACATTGCACATTATGTTAGTAATGTTAGTATAGTAGTAGCTAAAATATTATTATTGAATATTTTTAATAATATTTTAACATTAAATCTCACTAATATTGACATTAGTAGTTATACAATATTAATTACAATTAGGGGAAGCGTGGCGGTTTTGAGCAATGAAGGATAGGTTTTTATGTTTTGGGGACCTAGGGTTTCACGCAAGAAGGAAACCCTAGTTGCATGGATGACATCCATGGTCAAACCTATGTCAAAATCTTGCACACACATGGCATTAGATAGGCATATATCAGGATTCATATAGTTTGCGAGTTGTTGGAGGCATTTTTATGTAACTGGAAGGAGGGTAAATCACTTTTTCTATCATGTTTTTTTGGCACCCATCTCCTCAGGTATTTTACCAGGTGATAGGAATAACCAATGAAGTTTTTTTTTATTACTCACTTAGGCAAGGGAAATGGTCAACTCGAGAGATTATGTCGACCTGGAGCTCAAGTGAGAAGATATTATATTAGTTTGGAGCCTCGAGCCAACTAAGAAAACTTGGACAAGGTAAGGTTACCATTTAGATCCCGAGCTAGAAAAATGGGTCTATTGGGGTGCAAAAAAAAAAATGAATGTTTTTTATGGTTTATGGAGGAAGGGAAACCCATATCTACCTCAAAAAAACTCTAGGATTCCGATAAAGGGTTTTTCGACGGAAATGCAACTCTAGCAAGAACAACAAATCTTTCTACATGGGTGCTGACAAATCTCCTGGAAAGCCCCATAAACTCTTTGGATATTCTTCTGCATGTAGTGATTATGGGAGGGCTTGAGGATATAGTTAAGATATATGGGCTATGGAGAATTATGGGCTTAAATCGTGTTTTGTTGAATATATGCATGTTAAATACAAGGGTTTCATCCAAATATTCGACATATATACTTTGCTATTAATATTTCTCAGAAGAAGAGAGAGAATGCGATAAGCCATCCCCTAGAGACTATTTGCCAAAAATGTTTGGAAGGGAAGGAAAATAGTCTCAGTAACTCAGTGTTGAAGGAAAAAGAAATTCATGGATTATATGCATAGGCAGAGAAGGTATGATAATGGTGAAGGAATGTAGTTTAGTATTTTGGGGGCTTTGGTGGGGGGTTTAGCTTTTTTACCAGAGAATGAGGGGCAAAATATAGAAATTTAGGAGATTATAATTTTTTTTTATTTATAGAAAGCCATATTGGGAAGATAACTGAAGTGAAGGCTCCATCACATGGAGTGAAAATCTAACCATAAGTTCTTGATAAGGGAAATGGCTAGTCTTCAGGTTCAAATAGGAAGAAAGGAAAACGTATAAGAAAACTAGTGGAGAACCCTAATCTGGTCCTTGCGGTTGACATCCAAATTGATAAGGAAATGGAAGCTTCAAAACTCATCATTGTTGGGAGAGAAAAGGGAAGACATTACTTGATGAATTACATTGTAGAATGTATACCAAATTCTTGGAAGGGGCCACTAGAAAATTATTCAGAGGTGATCATCTTGCCGTCAGTGTGGTTTATGGTCAGATTTAATAAACAAGAAGATCTTAAATGGGTTCTGGAGAAAAATTGGTGCTTCCCGATTTTGCCAATTTTGTACAAGAAATGGACGTTGTTATTTGATGCAAAATTAGAAAAACTCGAGGAGATACTAGTCTGGGTCTGGCTACCAGCCTTGCCTCCTCAACTATGGGCAAAAGACGTTTTTATGGTGATTGGGAACAAATTGGGCATTTTTCTTGAAGAAAACATGTCCTTGAGGGATCCCAAGAGAAAAATTGTGCCTTTAATCTTGGCAAAGTTATATCCAAGGGAGGTGCTCGCAAAAAAATTTGAATTACACCTACAGGGGTACTCGAACACTTAGATAATTAATTATTATGAGATTCCCTTTTGATGTCATTGATGTCACAAACATGGCCATTCGGCACAATATTGTCCCCTAGGATTTTTTAGCAGAAGGAGACAAAGGGGAGTCCCAAGAGATGAAGTTCTCACAAATGTAGAGCAGGTAGAAATAAATAAAAATTAGCAAGTAGGGGAGAAGTGGGATTTTGGTCTAGATCCAATAGAGTTTGAAGAACCTTAGAACCCATTTCTTGAATTGCAAGATGTATAGGGGTACAATCGATGACTTGAAGCTGAATAATATATTGAAATCATCAAACCTCCTCCCGATATTGAGCGTATTTCTTTACCTCCTCTTTCCTCTTTAAGCTCATTTTTCCAGTCATTACTTGATGTTTTACTAAGGCCTGGTCTGTCCACACCACAATTTTCATATTTTCCTCTTTTTTGTAGTTTATCTTTTCATTTGGATAGTATCATCACAACCATCCCTGCCCTTAACACTTATGGTCTTCCTTGACAATTCGTGAGCCAAATTCCGCCTCTTTTTCACCCTCTTTGGCCTCCCATTATAATTTTTGTCCTCGAGACAGGAAGGAACTCTCGTTAGCCCCCATGGAAGGTCTTCGTCGAATTCATGAGCCTCTGAAATTAAGGAAGACTAGAGATAGGAAATCTAATTTATCGAAGGCCCAAATTAAAGCTAAATGCAATATAGAAAATGGTAAACAACTCTCTCTAAAAGGGGCACTTTGAGAGGCGCAATACCGTATTGTGGGTTCTAAATGATTGTATTATCCTTCAGTATTAAAAGTTTTTCTAGCACCTTTAAGAAGCTAGTGTTGAAAGAAATTTCATAGGATTATGCTTAAAAAAACTTTGGGTTATGGAGAAGTTGTCTTGGCATCTCTCAGTAAAATTATGTCGAGTTGGAATTTTGTGACCTCTCATGTGAAGGGAAGATCACGGGATTTAAAGATAACAGCCTCAGGATTTAAAAATTTTGGTGCTTGTACCTAGTATTTGGCATTGAGGTCTACTTTGTATGAACCTTTCCCTCATCAAAATTTATGGCTCGTGTCATTTCAAGGTCTCTTTCTGGAATTCTCTTTTATAAAAATCCTTTATGAATGTTCCAAATTTGGTGGTGGGAGGGGAATTCACTTTCTCTATGCGTATGTATGAACAAGGGGGCAACACATGCTCAAGTTAATCCGTTGGAATATTTATTTGTGAACAAGCTGATGACCCGTAAGCTTATGGATATTAAATTGATTAAAATAGGCCTACTTGGAGGAACATATTCCCGGGTTCGACTAGGGTGGCAAAGAGGTTGGATCTCTTCCTCCACCTTATTAACATAATATATCTCTTTAGGAAATGGGTAGGGACTGGAGGAGAATCAAACCATTTTCATTTTATCCTAGAGCTGAAATGGAAAAGTAAGAATCATGAATCCCTTTTTAAATTCAATCTAGTATGGCTCAAACGAAATATTTTTAATGACTTGGTAAAGGCCACTTCGATTCCCTAGGCCCCTGACTAGGACCATTCCATAGCACATCAGTTTATGGAAAATATCAAAAGAATGAAAAAGGCTACTATTACATGGGTAGAAGAAAAATGTAAGGGAATAGAATGATTTAAATATCAGTGAAGAATCCCTAGAAAAAATGGAAATTCCACATGGTGATCACTGCATCGCCTTACCTCATCAATTATCTACCAGTCACCACTTCTTGGGGAATTGAAATGCCCACACAACCTCGAAAAATATTATTTTACTTGTAACCAATATTTGAATTTCTCTCCCAACCACTGCAATGAATAATCAGTGGCGCAGCCCACAAGCTTCATCATTTTTTTAGCAGGGAAGGACAGTAACAGATCCAAATAACCATGGAAAATTTTAGGGGCTAATATTCGGAAGTGGGCTAATTTTCCATGGTTTTTCCAAAAAAAGATTCACCAATTTCCGTTTTTTTGTAAAGTGATTCGCCCAAATTTTACAATATAAAATTATCTTACCTTAAAAATAGCCAACATTATATAGAGACTATATATAAAATCATTATAAATTTGTATAATTTTACAAACATATCAACAAAATTTTATAGTTCACATATTAGGGACTAGTGAAATTCACCAACGTTTTAAACTTCAAAATGATTTTCCATCCTTAAAATTATCCCCGCAAAGAACTGGAGGTGTTTTCACAAAATCCACACAAAAAAGCAAACCGAGTACCGCACGCCATCCACTGTTTTTCTTTCTCAACCACTGCATTGACTTACCTTTTTTCCCACACAATGCATTTGACAACTTTTATGTTTTACATGGAAGCTTGTCCATTGTTAAGTTAAATCTTTGTCGATGTGATATCTGGCGGGACCCACTTACATTCATCATATTTGCAATCACGCACAATCCTTTGTTATTCCGCCTTTCCTTATCTTTTCGCCTTACCACATTATATTATTCTACAGTCGATGTGATATCAGCAGGAGCCACCGTTTATGTCGCCCGTAGTTTGCCAATCACAAATTTTATTGTTTAACTCTTAAGCCCACAACAAAACTTATTTCTCCATCAATGTGATATGGGCGGGACCCACAACCTCATCACACTTCGCAAGATTTCCCACTTACCTTTTTAAGCTGCCTGCAGAGCCCACTTCGCAAGTTTTAAGTTTTACCTTTATGCTGCCCGCAAGTTATCTTATTTTATTTGTGATGTGATTGCAAGAGGGAGCATGTGTCAAGCTCAGGCGGATAATGCATTTCGCACATCGCAAATTTTTGTCTTTACCCGTAAAGCTTCGGAAGTTATGTTATTTACATTATGGTGCGATATCGTTATCACATATCGCAATTGCCAATATTTATGTTTATTGTCGAACCGCTTGTAGGCTATGTTATTTTTGGTGCAATGAGCTATGTGCCACGTCACTATTGCACATCGCAAACCGAAAAGTTTAAAGGATAGCACCGAGAGTTAAAAGTTGAATTCATTGATCTACGAGGATGTGATGTGGACCAGAATCACATTGCATAAAATTTGAAGTCTGTGACTTTGCGTTTTTTAATGCGTTTTTGCATGTTTTTATGTCAAAGCAAGAATACGACCTGCATGCCGATTAAGTGTAGAAATGGGTCTTTTGATGGCCAAGGACGATTAGTTGTTGAATGTCCATCTAGCATTGAAGCATCATTGATTAGAATTAGGTTTCTAGGCTTCAGCCATTCTTGTATAACTAATGTAATTTCATTATGTTTTTAAAAGCGATGGAATAGAAAAAATAAGTTTTGTTCCTCTCTTGTGTTTTTACGCTTTTTGTCTGTCTATGATTATTTAATTTCTGCATTATTTTGGAAGTCTCTATGTTGTGGGTGTTACACTGAAATTTGTCACCATGACATTTTAGTACTCCCTTGAAATTATACAATATCAAAGTTCCCAAATTCAAGCCTTGAAACTAAGAGAAAAGCTCATAAAATCCTTAAAAATTTGGTACTACACATTCTCCTATTTTTTCCTGCAGTCCCACACTTTTTGGCTATAAATCCTGCAGAGCCAAACACACTATCTATTTATTAAAAGTGCGGACCCATGTAAAAGTTTAAGAAGCTGCAAGTAAAATCTAGAAGCTCAGTTTAAGTCATTTTTGGAAGCTTTTAGAAACATTCCTGCGGTGGAAAGATCTCTCCTTTCATGTTCATGCATCCCATTCAATAAGGAGCTAACCCCTTGATGTAAGGAAATAATCCCTTTGAAGGAGGACTCTATCCCTTCTTGTATGGAGCTGTAACCTCCTCTTCTCCACTATAAAAAGAGGCATAGGGTAGCATTAAGGGGTTACCATTAATGAATTGAAGTTTTAGTATTGTTGGAGGCGAACTGTTGTTGAAACTTAAACCCTTTTAGCTGAGATTTCATGTGGGAAGGATTACATACCTGTATGGATCTTGGTTGGAAGAGTGCAATGTTGATCTGAGTAAAGGAAACGCATGCTTCGGACCCTAGGAGGACCTGTATAACATCAAGGCAGACACGGTTGTAAGGATCTTCCTTATTTAAGTTAATACAAATAAATCCATTTTTCTCAATAAGATGTCAATTGATTGTTTATTTTATGGATTCCTTGATCACCATAATGGATATGATTTATGAATATATGCTATGCAGGTTCTATTTGATGTTTTCTTGTTTATGATTGTAGATCTTCGAAGGGAACTCTTTCGAGTGATTGAAGGACTACTACTACGAACAAGCATTGGATCAAAGGTAGGATCGTTAAACCTTTATAGCATTTAATTATAAATCATAATATATCTAGTGAAAGATAGTTTTATTTGTCCACTTGTTGCTAGTTGTGCGTAGGACACTTTGGAGGTCTTTCTTGTCCACAAGAATGACTAATGCATCCAACAATGGGGGAAACACATTTCCTCTATCTAATTATATTCAGAAATTCCAACATGGTATCAGAGCAGGTCTAGGCTCTCAGTAAAAGAACAAGCTCTCTTTACTGAACAAGCTATAAGATTGATTTTAGAAGTAGATTTATCCAATAGTGAGAAATATTCTATTTTACGTAGTCAAGTTGATTGTTTGTTTAACATAGTCAGAATGGTAGCAGTAGACACAAGCCTGAAAAATCCCCAACAACCACAGTTTAATGGGAAAAATTATGCTTATTGGGCCATTACAATGAGGGCCCTGTTTTCTTCACAATATATATGGGAACTGGTGGAACAAGGTTTCAAATAACCAACAGACGCAATAGCGTTGGTTGCATTGACAACAACAGAAAGAGACTTGTTGAGAGATAATAGGATGTAGGACTCCAAAGCCCTTTTCTTTCTCTTTCAAGCAGTACACAAGAGTATTTTCTAAAGACAACCTATCAAGGCATGGATAAGGTGAAGACAACAAAATTACAAATGTTGAGGAGAGACTTTGAAACTCTCTATATGAAAGAGTCTGATAACGTAGACTCATTATTCACACATGTGATTTAGTTGGTTACCCAGATAAGGTCCCATGAAGAGACACTTAAGGAAAGAAGAATAGTGAATAGAATATTGAGAATTCTACCTTAGAGATTTTATGCCATAGTAGTGGCAATAGAAGAGACACAGGATCTCTCACAAGTTTTAGTGGATGAAATTCATTCATCCCTGATGCCACATGAACATAGACTAAACAAAACATTGAACTCCTCAGTGGAGCATTAATTTGAGATAAAAATGTCTTTTGGTCGAGGTAGAGGTCGAGGAAGATCAAACTACCGAGGAAGAGGAAGAAGCCCACAACGAGGTGGAAGAAACAACTCTACAAGCACAAGTGGAAGGGACAACAACCATAATCAAAGCAAAGGCTCAACCCAGAGTCAAGCACATGGAGAAAGGTATGATAAATCCCAAATCCAATATCATTATTGTAAAAATTATGGGAATTATGCCAATGAATGTAGAAAGAAACGAAATGACATGAATAATAGGAAAAATGAAAAATTTTCAAAAGAAGATAAGAACCTGATTAATGTGATTCTAACATGTAATGCATCACAAGAAAAATAATAAGACGTCTGGTTCTTAGACTCAGGTTTTGAGTAACTACATGACTAGAAACATAGCAATGCTTGCCAATCTAGATGAAAATGTGAAGTTTGAAGTGACAACAAGGACTGATAGCAAAGACTTCATCATCGGAAAAGGAAGAGTATCAATACTGACAACAAAGGAAGAAAATTAATTTGTGCTAGATGTATATTATGTACCTGGCCTGAAATGTAACCTTCTGAGCATTGTGCAACTCGTGAACAAGGGCTACAATGTTTTTTTTAAGAATGGTGTGTGCACAATCATGGACATACCTCCAAGTAAGATAGTCATTTCAGAAGTGCATATGACAAAGAATAGGATGTTTCCACTCAAACTCATAATAGACTTGAAGGAAGGAGCTGTTGTAGCAACAGTCACACAAAAGGTCTTTCAAGAAGAAGTGAAAGACAAAAACTGGTTATGGCATTTTAGATTTTGACATCTCAATTTTGGAGGTTTGAACCTCTTTCATAGAAAAGGAATGGTAAGAGGATTACCACCCATAGAGAAACCAGACAACCTATGTGAAGGCTGCATCTTGGGAAAACAACACAGAGAGGCATTCCCAATAGGGAAGAGTAGAAGGGAAAAGACACCCTTAGAGATTGTCGACTCATATTTGTGTGGACCAATGCAAACACCATCTTTAGCTCGCAGTCACTATGTCTTGACATTTATATCTGATTATAGAATAAAGACATGGGTTTATTTCTTGAAACTGAAGAGTGAAGTGTTTTAAAAATTTCTACCACTTCAAAGATCTTGTTGAGAAGTAGAGTGGGCACCACAAAAAAGTGCTAAGAATTGACAGAGGTGGAGAATATATCTCCAAAGGTTTCCTATGTTTCTATAGGGAGAATGGAATACACAAGATGTTTACCACAAGATTTGCACCACAAAAAAATGGTGTTACAAAAAGGAAGAATAGGACTATCATGGACATGGTCAAAAGTATGTTGAAGGTAAAACATTTTCCACATGAGTATTGAGGTGAAGCTGCCAATTGTGCAGCATATATTTTGAATATATGGCCAACTAAATTTGTTATGAACATAGTCTCAGAAGAAGCATGGAGTGGAACAAAGTAGTTTGTCACTCACATAAAAGTATTTGGATGTGTGGCATATGCACGTGTCCCAGCTCAACTAAGGAAGAAGTTTGATAGAAAGGGGGAGAAGTGTATATTTGTTGGATATAGTGATGAATCCAAGGCCTACAAACTCTTTAATCCATCAACCAAGAAATTTATAATTAGCAGAGATGTGCAGTTTATTAAAGAAGAAGCTTGGGATGGAATCCTAGAGAAAACAATGGACGTGAAGACATGTGCGTCTCATCAAGAACAAGAGGAATGAACATCAAAAAATAAATTTTCCACAATGGCTCCTCCTCCACCTACATAAGCACAACAAACCAGACCACAAGAAAGAAATAGAACAACCTTGAGAAATCAAGGAAGTGCTTCTCCAAGCATATCACGGGGATCAGAAACTAGCTCGGGTTCAAGTGGAACTCCAAGCACACCAAGAAGACCAATATTCATAAAATTGAGTGAAATTTATGAGAAAGAAACTGATAATAATAATGTTTTGAATTCTTTATTTTCTTTGTATTGTCACGTTGATTACCCAATTCATTTTGAACATGCAGTAAAAGAAGAAAAATGGATTGAAGCAATGAATGAAGAGATTTGTGTGATATAGAAAAGAGTGAAACATGGGTGTTAGTCGACCTCCCAAAAGATAAATAATTTATTGAAGTAAAATGGGTCTATAATACCAAGAGAAATGCTGAAGGAAAAATAGAAAGGCATAAAGAAAGACTTGTTGTGAAAGGATACAAGCAGTAACAAGGAAGATATTATGAAGAAACATTTGCACCAGTTGTAAGGATGGAAAAAGTGTGGACAGTGTTGTCCATTGCAGCACAACAAAAGTGGAAATTCTACCAAATGGATGTGAAGTCAACATTCTTGAATGGAGTGTTGAAAGAGGAGGTATATGTTAAACAACCTTCAAGCTATGAAATTGAAGGCCAAGAGCACAAAGTGTCCAAATTGAAGAAAGCTCTTTATGGGCTGAAGGAAGCATAAAGATCATGCTACAACAGAATTAATGCTTACCTGATAGAAAATGGGTTTGAAAAATGTGATGGTGAACCCACACTCTATACATTACCTGATAGAAAATGGGTTTGAAAATGTGATGGTGAACCCACACTCTATACATTAAAGAAAATTATGGTAGGATCCTTATTGTTGTTTTATATGTAGATGATTTAATTTTCATAGGCAATGAAGTTTCTCTCATTGTTGATTTTAAAGCAGTCATGAAGAGTGAATTTGAAATGACCAATTTGGGTTTATTGAGATATTTTTTGGGAAATGAAGTAAAGAAAAATGAAAATAGAATTTTTATTTCCCAAGAAAAATATGTTGCAGAAGTTTTGAAGAGGTTTAACATGCAACACAACAAAGCAGAAGTAACTCCAAATGTGATGGTGTTAAAATTAAGCAAAGAATATTGCAACAAGAATGTCAATTTGACATTATAAAAGAGCATAGTTGGCAGTCTAATGTATTTGGCTACAACTAGGCTTGATATTTTGTATGTTGTAAGTTTAATTTTCAGATTCATGGAGGCACCAAAGGAGACACATTGGCAGGAAGCCAAGAGAAAATTTAGGTATGTGAATGGAACGAAGGAGTATGGAGTTCTATACTCTTCAACTGATAATTGGGCTGGAAGTGTAGATGATAGAAAGAGCACATCTGGGTATGTGTTTCATTTGGAATCGAGAGCCATTTCATGTGATTCCAAGAAGCAACCAATAGTTGCATTATCAACAGCAGAAGCAGAGTATGTAGCAGCAACAACAGCAACTTGTCAAGCTATTTGGATGAGAAGGATGCCGAGAGATTTGTGTCATGAGCAAGACAAAGAAACCACAATTTATTGTGATAATATCTCAGCAATAGCATTGTCAAGGAATTATTTTTCCAACATAGAACAAAGCATATTGATGAAAAATATCATTTTATAAGAGAATTGGTTAACAATGGTGAGATTGTTTTGCAGCATTGTAGGACATAGGAAACATTTGATGATATCCTCACAAAGCCATTAGCATAAAAGAGTTTTGAGTATTTCACAAAATGTTTTGGAATGATTGATGGAAAAACTTGTGATTAAGGAGTGTTGGAATTTTACTCCCAACCAACACCATTAATAATTAGTAGCGCAACCCACAAAATTTATCAATTTTTTAGCAGGGAAGGACAGTAGCAGATCCAAAGAACTGGAGGCATTTTCATGCAATCCACACAAAACAACAAACCAAGTACCGCAGGCCATCCTCTGTGTTTAATTCTCAACCACCGCATTGACTTACATTTTTGTCCACACATCGCATTTCGCAACTTTTATGTTTTGCCTATAAGCCTTTTAGTTTTTAAATTAAATCCCCATTGATGTGATATCTGGCGGAACCCACTTACCTCCACCGCATTTTCGATCGCGTACAATCCTTTGTTATTCCACCTTTCGTTACCTTTTCTCCTTAACGCATGTTATGTTACTCTACCGTTGATTCAATATCGACGGGACCCACTATTTAAGCCACCTGCAATGTGCACATCGCAACTTTTATTTTTTAACTCTTAAGCCCGCAACAAAACTTATTTCTCCACCGATGCGATATCAGTGGGACCCACAACCTCATCTCACTTAAAAAGATTTCCCACTTACCTTTTAAGCCTCCCACAAAGTGCACTTTTCAAGTTTTATGTTTTACCTTTATGCTACTGCAAGTTATCTTATTTTGTTTCTGATGCAATCGTAAGAGGGGGCACGTGTCAAGATGAGGAGGATAGTGCATTTCACACATCACAAGTTTTATTGTTTCATTGTAAAGTTTTGCAAGTTATGTTATTTACATTGCGATGCGATATTGGTATCCCATATGCGATATGTGCCACATCACTATCGCACATCACAGCCCGCAAAGTTTAAAGGATAGCACCGAGAGTGAAAAGTTAATTTCACTGATCTGCACAGATGCAATGTGGACCAAAATTACATTTCATAAAATTTGAACTCTGCAAGTTTGTTCTTTTGAACACATTTTCACGTGTTTTTTGTGTATAAGAAGGAATACGATATGCACGTTGATTAAGTGTAGAAATGGGTCTTTTGACGGCCAAGGATGATTAGTTGTTGAACGCCCATCTAGAATTGAAGCAGCATTGATTAGAATTAGGTTTTCAGGCTTCATCCATTCTTTTATAACTAATGTAATTTCATTATGTTTTTAAAAGTGATGGAATAGAAAATAGAAGTTTTGTTCATCTCCTGCGTTTGTGTTTTTACAATGTCTGTCTGTGTATGATTATTTAATTTCCACATTATATTTTAAGTCTCTATGTTGTGGGGGAAACACATTTCCTCTATCTGATTGTATTAAAAAATTCCAACAACCGACAAAAATGTTGTATAGATACATATGCTTAGCTGGAGGTAGATCATCCACTCGAATTTCGTATTTGCATGAGTAAATTAACAGCTGTAGCTACAATTTGAATTTTTGAATTTTATTTCTTTCAATTTTCATGAGTTATGTAGTCAAAAATTCACCGTCTGCGATTTAAATACATGAGTCCCACGATATCTTTATTCGTAAATTCAAATTATTAGTCCTCTATGTGATACATGAATATACTTTGTGTCAATATCCATCCTAATCTGTATTGAGATTTTTTCTCTTATGTGTGTCAAATAATATTTCTCATATGCCTTCAATTGTATATGGCTTAGTATGTGCACTAGGTATGGGCTTACCTAAGAAAGTGGGCTTGGCATGTCTAGGCATAACCACTAGAACACTGATCTATGTATGTAAGTACTGCATCTCAAGATTTTTCCCACCATCTTGAGCTGAAGTCACCCAGTTAGACAATTCTTCTTAATCAAGTTATACTATCAGAAAAGAAACATTGAGGAGTGTCATACCAATGAGTTGTGAAAATAGATACAGAACTGAGAACTACCATGTTCCTGAATGTGCTAAAAAAATGTGTGAACTAGTATTGCTTCTCATTGAATATTGATCTGTGAATCACATGATAGGATTAAAATATGATCAATTCTCAGAAGTATTTTTTTTGATGTTGGAGGAATGATCTTATCTTTATGGAATGCATAATTTTCACTTTAGGAATTTTAGTTAATAGTTTAGAAAGTTTACTAAGGCTTGCAGATTTTGGTGTAACTTGCAGTTTTTGATGTAACAAGAAAAATCTTTATGATAATAGAACATAAACTTGAATTTTATTCCCTAAACTATATTACAGAAATATTGTAATCACCACACCTATATAAAATCCATAATTTCTATCCTAAAAATCCTCTTAATTATCCTAATTTCTACTCTGAAAATGCTAATTAGTGTCAGACCTCTTCATCTGTGTATCTTCTGCTTTTACCCTAATTTTCTGTGTTGTTCATGAATATTTGCCAAACTGGTATTGGTTCCCTTTTACCCTAGGTTTCAGCGCCGGTTTTTCATTTTCTAGCTTGATGAGGTCATTGTGGTTTATCATTTTCTATCTGCCACCAAATTCTGAACATGACAGCCACCAAGATGCCATACGTCTTTGTGACATACATGCTGGTAAACATAGAAACACCTATAAGGCAAAAGTATAATAATTCAAGTTTATAAATTAAATTTCCATATCAAAGGGAACCTATTTCTTTAGTATATAGTTTATTTTAGTTTATTTTCTTTTGATTTGAATATGTGATTTTTTTATTAATAACTATATGCGTGAATTAAAAAGGGGACACAATTTTTCATCGAAGATTTAAATTTTTGTATGTGACATAATTTCACACCCTCTAGGATAAAGGACCTATTTAACTGTAAATATTTTATCACATCTAGTTACGTGTTTAGACGGTACCACCTATCTACTTTGATATTAAACCAAACTTTTAATTAAAAAGCACATGCCTAAATTAAATCAATTTCTTTTTTAAGATAAATATGCATTGATTATATTTGCATCTCCTTTATTTACACAACATTCTATCAAATCAGTCTTCTTTCATACCTAGATGGAAATACACCGATTATATTACATTCATTTTATTCACACTACATACTATCAGATATTTGTTGGAACATTTGCAAATTCCAAAACAATAGATGGAGAATAAAACTCCCTTCTTTAACATAGAGAAAATGTTTAAAATTTCATTCAAAGTGACAGAGTTTCCACATAAAAAAAATTTCTATTCCATAAAAAAAAAACTGATACAATTTCTTCCTCAACACAGAGGGATTACACAAATATGTGACTGCTTCAAACACAGTTCACAAAATCTTCACTGTTTCTCAAAACATACAACACTTTGTCTCACTCTGGAAAAATGCACTCTATGTATTTCCAAATTCACACTCTCTGTCTCTTTTTTTTTAACAACAATACATTGCTGTGTATATAAAAAAAAACATTACATAAAAAATGACTCTGTTTCTGTATATAAACAAAATATCTCAACCTTGTTCAATTGAATGTCATTAATTGACATACAACCAAAAATTCACCGCTTGAAAAATCTTTAATGGCATCATAAATTCTGTCGGCACCGCTTGGAAATCACATTAATGTCAAATTTTCCTGGTGGCACCTAGATTTTTTTTTCCCGCACTGCTGTGCTTACTTAAAAAAACATTCACTGTGTCTTTTTTAATACCTTTCGGGCCTTTTAATATATATGTGCTACATATATTAAAAATAAACAAATAACATTAAAACATTAAAACCAACTATTGAATTGAAACAAATGCGATGGTTTTAAAACAATTAACCCCGTGACCATTTGTTAACGTATTTGTGTGGGCCCCCACTTACGTCAGCAGCTCCGGGGGTGTTCTCTCCTCCGCCTGCCCGGCCTGCCAGACCCCCACGGAATTGACTGCCGCTTGGTCTTTTCGCTGCGTTTTCTGGGCAGTTGGAAATAAAATTCCAACACTCCCCCTTAATTTCAACTGCTCGGTTTTCCTGCATACCCAGGCATTTTCTGAAATGTTCAAAGCTTTTCTGTGCAAGTGGCTTTGTGAGGATATCAACAAATTGATCCTCTATTCTGCAATGCTGCAAAACAATCTCACCATTGCTAACCAATTGCTGTATGAAATGAAACTTGGTGTCTATGTGCTTTGTCCTTTTATGAAAAACATAATTTTTTGATAAAGCTATCGCTGAGCTATTATCACAGTAAATCACTATCCCTTTTATCTATTCTTGGAATAAACTTTTTAGCATCCTTCTCATCCAAACTGCTTGACACGCTCCTGCTGTAGCTGCCACATATTCCGCCTCTGCTATAGACAATGCTACAATGGGTTGTTTCTTAGAAGCCCATGAAATGGCTCTTGAACCCATATGAAAAACATAACTGGAAGTGCTCTTACGATCATCTATACTTCCAACCCAATCACTATCAGTATAACCAACTAAATCTGAACATTCTGAAGCAGTATATAAAATACCAAACCTCTTTGTACCTTTAACATACCTCAAAATTATTTTTGCTGCTTGCCAATGTGTATCTTTTGGCTTTTCCATAAATCTGGAAATCAAGCTAACAGCATGCATTATGTCTGGCCTAGTTGCAGTCAAATACATGAGGCTGCCAACTATGCTCTTGTATAAGCTAAAATCAAAATCCTTACTACTGTCCTCTCTGCTGACTTTTAATCTCATCACCGTGGGAGTGATTGCTGCTTTGCATTCCTGCATGTTAAATCTTTCAAGCACCTCATTAACATACTTTTCCTGTGAGATCAAAATCCCATTTTCATCTTGTTCTACTTCTATTCCTAAGAAGTATTTCAGTAAACCCATGTCAGTCATTTCAAATTCTTCTTTCATGACTGTTTTAAAATTTTCAATAAGGTAATCATCATTACCTGTAAAAATAACATCATCAACATATAAAACTACAATCAATATTTTTCCATCTTTTTCTTTGATGTAGAGGGTGGGTTCTCCCTCACACTTTTAAAATCCATTTTCTATTAGATAGGAATCTATCCTACTGTACCATGCTCTTGGTGCTTGCTTTAGCCCATAAAGAGCTTTCTTCAACTTGCACACTTTGTTTTCTTGGCTTTTCTTTTTATAGCCGAGAGATTGTTCAATGTAAACCTCTTCCATTAACACCCCATTTAGGAATGCTGACTTCACATCCATTTGGTAAACTTTCCACTTGTTTTGTGCTGCTATGGACAACACTGCTCTCACGGTTTCCATTCTGGCAACCGGTGCGAAAGTTTCCTCATAATCTATTCCATGCTTATGCTTATATCCCTTGACAAAAAGCCTTGCCTTGTGTCTCTCTATTTTTCCTTCAGCATTACTCTTGGTCTTGTATACCCATTTAAATCCAATGACATCTTTACCTTTTGGTAGTTCAACCAAATCCCATGTCTTGTTTCTTTCTATGGCATTAATCTCCTCATCCATAGCTTCTATCCATTTCATATCTTTAATAGCATCCTCAAAATGAATAGGGTCATCAACTTGACAATATAAAGAAAACAAAGAATTGATACCTTAATTTGTTATATCTTGTTCATAAATATCTTTCAAACTTCTGAATTTCGTACCTCTTTCATTAGGTGTACAAATGCTTGAAGAAGCACTTGAATTTCCTCCTTGTGGTGTGCTTGGAGAAGCACTTTCATTTCTCCTCAAGGGTGTGTTTTACTGCTCTTGTGTTGGTGCTGTTGTTTGGGGATGTATTTCAGCCAACTCATCATCATTTTCATCATGAGATAAACAGTGTTTAACATTCACTGTTTTCTCTATGCTTCCATCCCAAGCTTCCTCTTCAATGAAATGAACATCTCTACTCACAATAAAATTCTTGGTGGATGGGTTGTATAACCTGTATGCCTTGGATTCCTCACTGTATCCAATGAAAATGCATTTCTCCCCCTTATTGTCCAACTTCTTCCTTAGCTGATCTGGTATGTGTGCATAAGCCACACATCCAAAAACCTTCATGTGTGTGACACCTTGCCTTGTGCCACTCCATGCCTCTTCCGGCACTTTGTTCATAATCACTTTTGTAGGGCACCTATTCAAGATATACGCTGCACAATGTACAGCTTCAGCCCAATAATCATTAGGCAAATGCTTTTCCTTTAACATACTTCTTACCATGTCCATCATGGTTCTATTCTTCTTTTCGGCTACTCCATTTTGCTGCGGAGTATATCTAGTTGTAAACTGCTTTTGAATACCATTTTCTCTACAAAAACGTAGAAAATCTTTAGAGATATACTCACCTCCTCTGTCAATCCTTAGAACTTTGATATGCATCCCACTCTGGTTCTCAACAAGTGCTTTGAAATTGCTAAATTTTTCAAACACTTCACTTTTTTTTTTCAAAAGGTAAACCCAATTTTTTCTTGTAAAATCATCTATGAATGTTAACACATAGTGGTTGCTTTCAAGCGATGGAGTTTGCATCGATCCACATAAATCTGAGTGGACAATCTCTAAGAGTGATTTTTCCCTTATGCTTTTCCCAGAAGGAAAACTTTCTCTATATTGTTTCCCCAAGATACAACCTTCACAAAGGCTATCAGGTTTCTCTATCAATGATAAAACACTTACCATTCTTTTTCTGTTCAACAAGTTAAGACCTCCAAAGTTGAGATGTCCAAATCTCAAGTGCCATAACCAATTATCATCTTTTGGTTTGCTTTGGAAAGTATATTGTGCAACTACTGCTTTCTCTTCACCATTCTTCAAATCTGCTCTCATTCTGAGAGGGAACATTCTGTTCTTTGTCATCTTCACTTTAGCAATACATTGTTTGCTGGGTGGTTTGTCCATAATGGTACAAACATCATCCTCAAAGAAAACATTATACCCCTTATGGACAAGCTGTCCAACACTTAAGAGGTTACACTTCATTCCTGTAACATAATAAACATCTGTTATGGATTTATTTGCACCTAATCTTGTTAAGACATTTACATTTCCTTTTCCCATAACAGAAACTTTGCTATCAGTTCCTAGTGTGACTTTTGACTGCACACTTTCATCTAACATAGAAAACATTGCTAAGTTTCCTGTCATATGGTTACTACAACCGGAGTCTAGAAATCATAAATCTTCACTTTTTTCTTCAGCCATATTACAAGCTAAAAACAAATTATTTTGGCTGATATTTTATTTTGTGAAATTTGCACTAGTTCCACTTCTCATATCTTGCTTCTTCTTTCTACATTCATTAGCATAATGACCATATTTTTTACAATTGTAACATTGGACATTGGATTTATCATACCTTTTTCCTTAAGCATTCTGCTGACCATTCTGTTGGTTGCTGCCTTGGCCGTGGCTGTGATTTTCACTATTGCACCTTCCATGTGAATGTGAAGGGTTGTTCCTTCCACCTCTGTTTTGGCTTATGCCTCTTCCTCTTCCTCTGCCTTGCCCTCTTCCTCTTCCGAAAGACATCTGGGACTTAAAGGCATGCTCAAGAGATGAGTTTTCACTTCTACCCAATCTCTATTCATGAGTTATCAGTGATGCATGTAGCTCATCCACTGAAAACTTTGTGAGATCCTTAGTCTCCTCTATGGTGGTTACAATCACATCAAATCTTGAGGGTAAACTTCTCAAGAGTTTTTCAACAATCCTCTTGTCTTCAAGAGTCTCTCCATGAGATCTTATTTGTGTGACCATTCCAATCACATGAGTGAAAAATGAGTCAATAGTATCTGACTCTTTCATACAGAGAGTCTCAAAATCTCTCCTCAGCAACTGAAGTTTTTTTGTCTTCACTTTTTCCATGCCTTGATAGGATGTCATAAGAGTCTGCCATGCTTTTTTGGATCTCTTAGCTGCTGCTATCCTTGGAAACACACTCTCATGCACCGCTTGATACAAAAAGAAAAGAGCTTTGGAGTCTTTCTTCTTATTTCTCTTCAACAATTCTTTTCGTGCCTGAGTTAATATTTGAAACTCTTCTTCATCTGCTGGCTCTTCAAAGCCATTTTCTACAAATTCCCATAAGTCTTGGGAGACAAATAATGCTCTCATAGTTATTGACCAATAGTCATAATTTTTCCCATTAAACATTGGGAGATGGATATTTCCCATACCCATACCAGTGCTGGCTCCAGCCATTCTGCACTCTTAACTATGATTCAAAAAAAACTTGACTGTGTTTTTAAAATAGCTCACTGTTCTGCAATAGTAGCACAAGAATTGTATAGAGAAATACCTTTGGATTCTTTTGGCTGAGTCTTCACCCTACTGGAGAAGCTGGTGCAACAAAGAACTCCTTTCTTTCAGCTTCTTTGACCTTCAAAGAGCCTGGACTAGCTCCGATACAATGTTGGAATATTTGCAAATTCCAAAACAATAGATAGAGAATAAAGCTCCCTTCTTTAACACAGAGAAAATGTTTAAAATTTCATTCACAGTGATAGAGTTTCCACATAAAAAAAAATTCTATTCCATAAAAAAAAAAACCTGATACAATTTCTTCCTCAACACAGAGGGATTACACAAATATGTGACTGCTTCAAACATAGTTCACAAAATCTTCACCGTTTCTCAAAACATACAACACTCTGTCTCACTCTGGAAAAATACACTCTGTGTATTTCCAAATTCACATTCTCTGTCCTTTTTTTTTTAACAACAATAGACTGCTGTGTACATAAAAAAAACATTACATAAAAAATGACTTTGTTTCTGTATATAAACAAAATATCTCAACCTTGTTCAATTGAATGTCATTAATTGACATACAACCAAAAATTCACCGCTTGAAAAATATTTAATGGCATCATAACTTCTGCCGGCGCCGCTTGGAAATCACATTAATGTCAAATTTGCCTAGTGGCACCTAGATTTTTTTTTCCCACACTGCTGTGCTTACTTAAAAAAAACATTCACTGTATATTTTTTAATACCTTTCGGGCCTTTTAATATATATGTGCTACATATATTAAAAATAAACAAATAACATTAAAACATTAAAACCAACTATTGAATTAAAACAAATGCGATGGTTTTAAAACAATTAACCCCGCGACCATTTGTTAACGTATTTGTGTGGGCCCCTGCTTACGTCAGCAGCTGCGGGGTGTTCTCTCCTCCGCCTGCCCGACCTGCCAGACCCCCGCGGAATTGACTGCCGCTTGGTCTTTTCGCTAGGCAGTTGGAAATTAAATTCCAACAATATTTTGTGGCTCATCTTATCAGTTTATATCATCTTTTGCAGTAGTAGTTGAGAAAAATGTTGATGTTGATAAAGTATAATCTCCTTTACTGTTAATTGAGATAGTTGGATAGTTAGCGGTTCGTTATAATTATTTATAGAAAATTATTTTTGGTAGTTAGTCGTCCATATATTTCTAAACAACTCTAATTATTATTTAATATCTAGAATCCAATATCGTTAGTTTTGAATACTTCTAAAATGTTTTTGATTTAGTGTACAATATACTTAATGGGGAGGAGAATAAGTAATACCCCGTGAGTTTTCAAGTGACTTTCATTCTTATTGCTATTTATAAGTCATTTCAAGGATGTGAGTGGTTGGGATAATGAGATTTCATCTTGTTCACATTATTTTAAATACTAGGGAGTATTTTGTGACCGATCTTGTTAAGTCATTAATTTCTTCTAGTAGTATTTCTAGTTAATTTAGTAATTCTGCCAAATTACTTTCCAACCAATAATCAATTAAAAAATATTGTTTATAAATTTTGAAAATAAACTAGCTAAAAATGAGAACAGATAACCAAACGAGCTCAAAGCTGAGGAATTTCGCTAATGAACCACGGAATGCACTGCCTGCCAATCGCAGCAAACTGTAGCCCCTGTTGTTGCTGATGCAATCGAGGCATTGAAGGAAGAATAGGCATAAACGTTGTGAAGTCAGTTGGAGAAAAATTCTTGCAGGCTTTATAAATTGCGTACATTCGAACAATATTTCAAAAATTTCCAATTTATAATGCATTTTTAATAAAAGTTAGTCAAAGAGACTGATCCAAAAGCCTAACAACTTACCCTTCCACACGCATGAATCTGAAAAAAATTAACTAAACTCTTAAATGTTACCCATTTAAGAATCAAAATTCGACCCTCTCGAATTTATTATGCGAAAATATGGAATAGCGCTGAAACCCGCAATCCATAAATGCATCAAAATCAAGCTCCATGCATTTAGTGCATCTGCTGCTGGTGCCAAAACTTGAAAGTGTCACAGTTTCAATATCGTTTTTAAAGAAAATTAAATACCAACTTTTTTTTAATTTACAATTAAATATTCCAAATAATTAATAAATTTATCTGAAAATTTTGGTAAATTACTCACAGTAAATATTTAGGTTATATCGTAGAATTTCTTTTACATGGTTAAGAGTTGCTTTTGAAGGTAAAGAAATACTTAATAGCCCAAAACCAGAAGGAAGTGAAAGTCTATAATTTACAAGCCAGCAACTCCAAATAAAGTGATTTTTTTTTTTAATAAAAATGAATGAACTTGCAGTCACCTATAATGACACTCACCTATAATGCAACCGGTCACATATAAAAAATAATAGTTGACCAGTTTTAATTTTGAAAACTGAATTATGATAAATTTTTAGACCATGCCACAAGAAAATCTATTACGGAAATTACGCGCAAACTCAATCACAATACTTAATTTATAACCTTAAAGTAGAAGAGCCATGTGAACGAAATCAGTAATTCCGTCAAAATTGGATTCATTTATAATGCAAAATATTTCAAATTCATTAAAAATATTTACATTCAAACTCCATAACACCATAAAATTTTAAACTTGAACATAAAAAAAAATTCAATTTAAACAAAACTTGCTCAGAACTCCGTCAAATTTCGATTCATTTACATTCAGAGGTCAACAATAACGCAAAACATTTCAAATTTCAACGAAAACTTTGCGTTAAAACTCACCATAAACGAAAATTTTTCAACATACAAATGTAAACCAGAGCATATGTAACCCTCTAAAGACCTTTGCCGAGCATTCTAAAATTTCGTTAAAAGAGAGAAATTAAACGTCGGATAAAATAACTTATAATTGAGAGCGAGTAAGAAGGTTTCCTCTCAGGATTTCAATGTTTAAAATATCGAAATCCATTGAAATCTCTCCTGGATCAGATCAACAAAATCTCAAATGTACCAAAATTGTCCTAAATCGCCTCTACGGAATCTTGGGAAGCTATAAATGGAAAGTGTCACAGCATAGCTATAGATTCTTCGTTACATGCCCCATCATTTCTATTATTTTTAGGCCATATCATTTATATTAAAAAAATTGAATCACTACAAGGAAAAATGAAGTGTAACAGAAATTTGATAAATGTCACAAGGTTCGTTCAGCTTCAATCTTGATGATTCCATTTTTAGCAAATTTTAAAAAGATTTTGAATTTGTGTTAACTGTTAAAAATATTAAAGTCACCTGCCAACCTTGGGCAAGAAGGAAAAACAAGTACAAGGCAGCAGAATTAGAGTTTTGAGTGCACAACACTCTGTATTGAAGAAGCATGGAGAAATCCGTAAGGATGAATTTAAATTGTTATGGGCCGCAGCCACAGACATCAGAGGAGAGTTAATTTGGATTATGGGGGAAGTTACTTTTGCAGGTGGAATGAAGATTTCCCATAGATCTGAACTACAGAGGAGCAGTTTTATTTAAAATAGTTATTTCGGGCTTTAAAGCCCTCAACAACCAAGTTTTTGGAGCAGTGTCTTGTTGATGTGAAGATCTGCGATGCGATCCAATCGCAATCGCAAATCGCAGTTCATATAAGTCTCATAACCCAAGTGTCTTGTTGATGGAAGAGTTCCGCAAGCGGAACGTTTTATATAACATATCACATTATAATATAATCGCCCCCCATAGTAGCGAGTCCTGGCCTGCCTCACCACGTGGCTAAGAGTTAATGGACCATGGGTTGCAACAAGACAAGGTTCAGTCTGGTGTTCTTTGTTATGTGCTCCAATCGAAGGCCGGACTCATCTGGTTATATGCTACACTCCATAGTTCAATCGCATCTGGTTCTTGATCGCAATCGCAAGCTCTTAAGTGTTGGGCCCGATTGCACTTTGAAATTGGCGGACCCGATGGTAGTATGCAATGGAGTTAATAAAGTCCATCGCGTTCGGGATCTTAATCGCAATCGGAACTTTCCAATTGATCGCACCCTTTTGTTATATGCTCCGATTGAAGTGGCAGACCCTATCCAGGTATAGGCCGCAGTTTATATGACTCATCGCATCTGTTTTTGAGTCACAATCGGAACCTCTTTAGAATGAGGCCTGCTCACACATAGTTGAATTTTGGAACCGATTGCTCTATGAGCCATGTTCTATATGGTCATCGCATCCGGGTCCTCAATCGCAATCACAAGTTTTTGTTTGACACCGCTGATCCGTCGACTACGATGTGGTCCCCACTCGCACGTCATGCATTTGAATTTTTTAAAAGTTCCGCAAAGGTTTTTATGTAATGTTTTTTATGCGCGGCATATAAAAGCCAAAAGGCCTGCGAGCCTGGGTATTATTGCTTTGTCATTTGTTTTGTTTCGCACAGCAGCGCGGAAGAAAAGAGAAAACACGGCAGTGTGGGTGATTTTGTTTTGAGAGACAGAGATTTGTTTGTGTAGCACTGCGTCTGTAGCATTCATTAGTTTTTGTTTATCCCTCTATTAAGAGTAAGATTTGTATCAGTTTTTGAAGAAATAGAAGATTGTTTTAAAAGTCTGAAAAACTATGTCTCCTGCCAAATTTGTTTTAACTTCTCTGTGTTGTAGAGGAGGAGATTATTCTCTCTACTTCTGTTGTTTGGAATTCTCAAAATTTCAACATGGTATTAAAGCTAGTTCAGGATCTTTGAATGTTTCAAAGAAGCTGAAGAAGAAGAAGACTTGTTGAAGCATTTTCTCCAGCAGAGTGAAAGCTCAACAGAAGTCAAAAGTTCAGGTATTTCTCAAAGATAACAGAGCTGTTGTTTCTGTGTTAAAAGATTTTGTTCTTTCAAGAAAAGGAAAGACAATTTTTTTAAGTGTAGAGTTCAATTCAAAAGCAATGGTTGGACCAAGCACTGGTATGAACATATGAAATGTTCAGCTTCCACAATTTAATGGAAAGAACTATTATTATTGGGCCATTACCATGCGAGCCTTGTTTGTCTCACAAGACTTATGGGAACTTGTAGAAGATGGTTTTGTTGAACCAGCTGATAAGTAGACTTTTAACGCCTTGACTCAAGCAGAGAAGGACATATTGAAGAGCAATATGAAGAAAGATGCTAAAGCTCTCTTCTTATTGTATCAGGCTAGAAATGAGTGTGTGTTTCCAAGGATAGCAGTAGCCCAGAAATCCAAGGAGGCATGGGAAACTGTGAAAGTAGCCTATCAAGGCATGGAGAAAGTTAAGACAGTAAAAATTCAGTTGCTGAGAAGAGATTTTGAAACTCTTTGCATGAAAAAGTCAGATAATGTGGACACATTTTTTATACATGTGATTGGGATTGTAAATCAGATAAGATCCCATGGAGAAACTCTTGAAGAAAGAAGGATTGTGGAGAAACTTTTGAGAAGCTTACCCTCAAAGTTTGATGTTATTGTTACCACCATAGAAGAGACCAAAGATCTCTCACAGTTCACAGTAGATGAACTTTATGCCTCACTGATAACTTATGAACAGAGATTGAGCAGAGATGAACACCCATCTCTTGAGCACGCCTTCAAGACCCAGATGTCTTAAGGAAGGGGAAGAGGTCAAGGTAAAGGATAACCAAACGAGCTCAAAGCTGAGGAATTTCGCTAATGAACCACGGAATGCACTGCCTGCCAATCACAGCAAACTGTAGCCTTGCTGATGCAATCGAGGCATTGAAGGAAGAATAGGCATAAACGTTGTGAAGTCAGTTGGAGAAAAATTCTTGCAGTTGTGCTACAGGCTTTATAAATTGTGTACATTCGAACAATATTTCAAAAATTTCCAATTTATAATGCATTTTTAATAAAAGTTAGTCAAAGAGACTGATCCAAAAGCCTAACAACTTACCCTTCCACACGCATGAATCTGAAAAAAATTAACTAAACTCTTAAATGTTACCCATTTAAGAATCAAAATTCGACCCTCTCGAATTTATTATGCGAAAATATGGAATAGCGCTGAAACCCGCAATCCATAAATGCATCAAAATCAAGCTCCATGCATTTAGTGCATCTGCTGCTGGTGCCAAAACTTGAAAGTGTCACAGTTTCAATATCGTTTTTAAAGAAAATTAAATACCAACTTTTTTTTAATTTACAATTAAATATTCCAAATAATTAATAAATTTATCTGAAAATTTTGGTAAATTACTCACAGTAAATATTTAGGTTATATCGTAGAATTTCTTTTACATGGTTAAGAGTTGCTTTTGAAGGTAAAGAAATACTTAATAGCCCAAAACCAGAAGGAAGTGAAAGTCTATAACTTACCAGCCAGCAACTCCAAATAAAGTGATTTTTTTTTTTAATAAAAATGAATGAACTTGCACTCACCTATAATGCAACGGGTCACATATAAAAAATAATAGTTGACCAGTTTTAATTTTGAAAACTGAATTATGATAAATTTTTAGACCATGCCACAAGAAAATCTATTACGGAAATTACGCGCAAACTCAATCACAATACTTAATTTATAACCTTAAAGTAGAAGAGCCATGTGAACGAAATCAGTAATTCCGTCAAAATTGGATTCATTTATAATGCAAAATATTTCAAATTCATTAAAAATATTTACATTCAAACTCCATAACACCATAAAATTTTAAACTTGAACATAAAAAAAAATTCAATTTAAACAAAACTTGCTCAGAACTCCGTCAAATTTCGATTCATTTACATTCAGAGGTCAACAATAACGCAAAACATTTCAAATTTCAACGAAAACTTTGCGTTAAAACTCACCATAAACGAAAATTTTTCAACATACAAATGTAAACCAGAGCATATGTAACCCTCTAAAGACCTTTGCCGAGCATTCTAAAATTTCGTTAAAAGAGAGAAATTAAACGTCGGATAAAATAACTTATAATTGATAAGAAGGTTTCCTCTCAGGATTTCAATGTTTAAAATATCGAAATCCATTGAAATCTCTCCTGGATCAGATCAACAAAATCTCAAATGTACCAAAATTGTCCTAAATCGCCTCTACGGAATCTTGGGAAGCTATAAATGGAAAGTGTCACAGCATAGCTATAGATTCTTCGTTACATGCCCCATCATTTCTATTATTTTTAGGCCATATCATTTATATTAAAAAAATTGAATCACTACAAGGAAAAATGAAGTGTAACAGAAATTTGATAAATGTCACAAGGTTCGTCCAGCTTCAATCTTGATGATTCCATTTTTAGCAAATTTTAAAAAGATTTTGAATTTATGTTAACTGTTAAAAATATTAAAGTCACCTGCCAACCTTGGGCAAGAAGGAAAAACAAGTACAAGGCAGCAGAATTAGAGTTTTGAGTGCACAACACTCTGTATTGAAGAAGCATGGAGAAATCCGTAAGGATGAATTTAAATTGTTATGGGCCGCATCCACAGACATCAGAGGAGAGTTAATTTGGATTATGGGGGAAGTTACTTTTGCAGGTGGAATGAATATTTCCCATAGATCTGAACTACAGAGGAGCAGTTTTATTTAAAATAGTTATTTCGGGCTTTAAAGCCCTCAACAACCAAGTTTTTGGAGCAGTGTCTTGTTGATGTGAAGATATGCGATGCGATCCAATCGCAATCACAAATCGCAGTTCATATAAGTTTCATAACCCAAGTGTCTTGTTGATGGAAGAGTTCCGCAAGCGGAACGTTTTATATAACATATCACATTATAATATAATCGCCCCCCATAGCAGCGGAGGCCCGTGGGTCCACTTGACCACGTGGCGAAGACTTAATGGAATCGCAAGGTTGCAATCACAAGGTTCAATCGGAGGTTCTTTGTTATGTGCTCCGATCGAAGGCCGGACCCAATTCGGTTATATGCTACACTCCATAGTTCAATCGCATCTGGTTCTTGATCGCAATCGCAAGCTCTTAAGTGTTGGGCCCGATTGCACTTTGAAATTGGCGGACCCGATGGTAGTATGCAATGGAGTTAATAAATTCCATCGCGTCCGGGATCTTAATCGCAATCGGAACTTTCCAATTGATCTCACCCTTTTGTTATATGCTCCGATTGAAGTGGCAGACCCTATCGAGGTATAGGCCGCAGTTTATATGACTCATCGCATCCGTTTTTGAGTCACAATCGGAACCTCTTTAGAATGAGGCCTGCTCACACATAGTTGAAGTTTGGAACCGATTGCTCTATGAGCCATGTTCTATATGGTCATCGCATCCGGGTCCTCAATCGCAATCACAAGTTTTTGTTTGACACCGCCGATCCGTCGACTACGATGTGGTCCCCACTCGCACGTCATGCATTTGAATTTTTTAAAAGTTCCGCAAAGGATTTTATGTAATGTTTTTTATGCGCGGCATATAAAAGCCAAAAGGCCTGCGAGCCTGGGTATTATTTCTTTGTCATTTGTTTTGTTTCGCACAGCAGCGCGGAAGAAAAGAGAAAACACGGCAGTGTGGGTGATTTTGTTTTGAGAGACAGAGATTTGTTTGTGTAGCACTGCGTCTGTAGCAGTCATTAGTTTTTTTTTATCCCTCTATTAAGAGTAAGATTTGTATCAGTTTTTGAAGAAATAGAAGATTGTTTTAAAAGTCTGAAAAACTCTGTCTCCTGCCAAATTTGTTTTAACTTCTCTGTGTTGTAGAGGAGGAGATTATTCTCTCTACTTCTGTTGTTTGGAATTCTCAAAATTTCAACATGGTATTAAAGCTAGTTCAGGATCTTTGAATGTTTCAAAGAAGCTGAAGAAGAAGAAGACTTGTTGAAGCGTTTTCTCCAGCAGAGTGAAAGCTCAACAGAAGTCAAAAGTTCAGGTATTTCTCAAAGATAACAGAGCTGTTGTTTCTGTGTTAAAAGATTTTGTTCTTTCAAGAAAAGGAAAGACAGTTTTTTTAAGTGTAGAGTTCAATTCAAAAGCAATGGCTGGACCAAGCACTGGTATGAACATATGAAATGTTCAGCTTCCACAATTTAATGGAAAGAACTATGATTATTGGGCCATTACCATGCCAGCCTTGTTTGTCTCACAAGACTTATGGGAACTTTTAGAAGATGGTTTTGTTGAACCAGCTGATAAGTAGACTTTTAACGCCTTGACTCAAGCAGAGAAGGACATATTGAAGAGCAATAGGAAGAAAGATGCTAAAGCTCTCTTCTTATTGTATCAGGCTAGAAATGAGAGTGTGTTTCCAACGATAGCAGTAGCCCAGAAATCCAAGGAGGCATGGGAAACTCTGAAAGTAGCCTATCAAGGCATGGAGAAAGTTAAGACAGTAAAAATTTAGTTGCTGAGAAGAGATTTTGAAACTCTTTGCATGAAAAAGTCAGATAATGTGGACACATTTTTTATACATGTGATTGGGATTGTAAATCACATAAGATCCCATGGAGAAACTCTTGAAGAAAGAAGGATTGTGGAGAAACTTTTGAGAAGCTTACCCTCAAAGTTTGATGTTATTGTTACCACCATAGAAGAGACCAAAGATCTCTCACAGTTCACAGTAGATGAAATTTATGCCTCACTGATAACTTATGAACAGAGATTGAGCAGAGATGAACACCCATCTCTTGAGCACGCCTTCAAGACGCAGATGTCTTCAGGAAGGGGAAGAGGTCAAGGTAAAGGAAGAGGAAGAGGAAAAAGCCAAAACAGAGGTGGAAGAAACAACCCTTCACATTCACATGGAAGGAGCAACAGTCAGAATCATAGCCATGGCCAAGGCAACAACCAACAATGTGGACATCAGCAAGGTGGACATCAACACCAACATTCTCATGGACAAAGGTATGACAAATCCAATGTCCAATGTCATTATTGCAAGAAATATGGGCACTATGCCAACGAATGTAGAAAGAAGAAAAATGACATGAAAAATAAACAAAATGCTAATGTAGCAAAAGAGGAAAAGAACCCAAGTAATGTGCTGTTAGCTTGTAATGTAGCACAAGATAAAGAAGATAATGTTTGGTTCTTAGATTCAGGTTGTAGTAATCACATGACTGGAAATAGAGAAATGTTTGCCAATCTAGATGAAGAAATAAAATCTGAAGTGACCACAGGGACTGATACTAAGATCTTTGTAAAAGGAAAAGGCAGAGTTAGTATTCGAGAAAGAAATGGGGAGCAGAAATTTGTCCCTGATGTGTATTATGTTCCAAGATTGAAGGGTAATCTTTTGAGCGCTGGGCAGCTCATAAAAAATGGTTACAATGTAATATTTAAGGATGATGTGTGCACAATAAAAGATATACCTCCAAGTAATAAAATCATTTCTAAAATTTAAATGACCAGCGATAGAATGTTTCCTCTCAAGCTTAACACTGACTTGAAGGGAAAAGGAAAGAGTATAGCAGCTGTAACACAAGAAGCCTTTCAGAAGGAAGAGAAAGATGAAAATTGGTTATGGCACCTAAGATTTGGACATCTCAATTTCGGAGGATTAAATTTGCTGCACAGAAAAGCAATGGTAAGAGGTTTTCCATTGATTGAGAAGCCTGACAGCCTATGTGAAGGCTGCATCTTGGGAAAGCAACACAGAGAAAATTTTCCTTCAGGGAAAAGCATAAGGGCGAAAGAACCTTTGGAGATAATCCACTCAGATTTTTGTGGGCCAATGCAAACAGCATCAGTTTCAGGTAGAAATTACATGCTGACCTTCATAGATGATTTCACAAGAAAAGTGTGGGTTTATTTTCTGAAATATAAGAGTGAAGTCTTTCAGAAATTTTTCCATTTTAAAGCTCTTGTAGAAAAATAGAGTGTGCAGTATATTAAAGCTCTCAAAATTGACAGAGGAGGAGAATACATATCAAAAGAATTTTTGCGATTCTGCAGGGAGAACGACATACACAAGCAATTTACCACAAGGTACACACCGCAACAGAATGGAGTCGCTGAACGAAAGAATCGAACCATAATGGAAATGGTGAGAAGCATGCTAAAGGAAAAACACTTGCCGAATGGGTATTGGGCAGAAGCAGCAAACTGTGCTGCGTATATTTTAAATAGATGCCCTACAAAAGCTATGATGAACAAATTTCTAGAAGAAGCGTGGAGTGGCAGAAAACAGGGAGTCACCCACATGAGAGTTTTTGGATGTGTTGCATATGCACACATTCCAGACAAGTTGAGAAAGAAGTTGGATATTAAGGAGGAGAAGCGCATTTTCCTTGGATATTGTGAGGATTCCAAAGGATACAGACTATATAACCCATCCACAAAGAAGTTTTTAATAAGCAGAGATGTGCAATTTATTGAAGAGGAAGCATGGGATGGAAGAATTGAGAAAACAGTCAATGTTAAAAGTTGTTTGTCTCATGATGAAGATGAGGGAGATGTGGTTGAAATTAACAACCCATCCACTGCACAACCTCCAGCAATGCAGGGACAGCAAGGGACGCCTCAAGCGGCAGCAAGAACACCCTTGAGAAGAAGCGATAGTGGTTCACCGAGCACCCCACACGGAGCAGAATTCAGTGCTTTATCAAGCACGACTACACCAAGTGAAAGCAGAACAAGATTCAGAAGCATCAGAGAAATCTATGAGCAAGGAGCGGCAAATGAAGGTATGAATTCCTTATTTGCGTTGTATTGTCAAGTTGATGATCCTATTCATTTTGAAGATGTAATTAAAGATAGAAAATGGATAGAAGCTATGGACGAAGAAATTATTTCCATAGAGAAGAACAAAACATGGGAGATAGTTGACCTCCTAGAAGGTAAATAAGTTATCGGTGTAAAATGGGTCTATAAGACCAAAAGAAATGCTGAAGGAAAAATAGAAAGACACAAGGCTAGACTTGTTGTCAAAGGATACAAGCAGAAGCAAGGGATTGACTATGAAGAAAATTTTGCACCAGTTGCAAGAATGGAGATGGTGAGAGCAGTACTGTCCATAGCAGCACAAAACAAATGGAAAGTATACTAGATGGATGTGAAATCTGCATTTTTAAATGGATTTTTAATGGAAGAGGTATATGTGGAACAACCTCTAGGATATGAGAAGAAAGGCCAAGAGCATAAGGTCTGCAAATTGAAGAAAGCTCTTTATGGGCTGAAGCAAGCTCCAAGAGCATGGTACAGTAGGATAGATTCCTATCTACTGGAAAATGGATTTGAAAAGTGTGAGAGAGAACCCACCTTCTACATCAAAGAAAAGGATGGTAGAATGTTGATTTTTTTTTATATGTTGATGATTTAATTTTTACAGGTAATGATGATTACCTCATTGAGAATTTTAAAACAGTCATGAAAGATGAGTTTGAAATGATTGACATGGGCTTATTAAGATACTTCTTGGGAATAGAAGTAGAGCAAGGTGAGAAAGGGATTTTTATATCCCAAGAAAAGTATGTGAATCAGGTTTTAGAAAGATTTAATATGCAGGAGTGCAAAGCTGCAATTACTCCCACAGTAATGGGATTGAAGTTGAGTAAAGATGACAACAACAAGGATGTTGATCCAAGTTTGTATAAAAGCATAGTTGGC
Source organism: Pinus albicaulis (assembly GCA_034641835.2). NCBI lineage: Eukaryota > Viridiplantae > Streptophyta > Pinopsida > Pinales > Pinaceae > Pinus > Pinus albicaulis. The sequence goes on from CM076582.1 coordinate 1,422,355,926, forward strand.
AGCCTCATGTATTTGACTGCAACTAGGCTGGATATTATGCATGCAGTTAGCTTAATTTCCAGATTTATGGAGAAGCCAAAAGAAGCACATTGGCAAGAAGCAAAGAGAATTCTGAGATATGTGAAAGGAAAAAAAAGATTTGGTATTTTGTATACAGCTTCAGAAAATTCAGAATTAGTTGGATACACTGACAGTGATTGGGCTGGAAGTGTAGATGATCAGAAGAGCACTTCCAATTATGTTTTTCATATGGGTTCAGGAGCCATTTCATGGGCTTCTAAGAAACAACCGATTGTAGCATTATCTACAGCAGAGGCAAAGTATGTGGTAGCTACAACAGCAGCGTGTCAATCAATTTGGATGAGAAGAATGTTGAGAAGTCTATGACAAGAACAGATAAAAGGGACAGTGATTTATTGTGACAATAGCTCAGCTATTGCATTGTCAAAGAACTCTGTATTTCATAAAAGAAAAAAGAACATAGACACAAAATTTCATTATATCAGAGAATTGGTAAATAATGGAGAAATTGTTTTACAGCATTGTAAAAAAGAGAAACAATATGCAGATATTTTAACTAAACCATTGGGACGGAAGACCTTTGAATTTTTAAGAAAATGTTTGGGTATTATTGATAACTCAGCAGCTGACTTTAAGGGGGAGTTTTAAGAATATTAAAGTCATGTGCCAGCCTTGGGCAGGAAGGAGAAACAAGTACAAGGCAACAGAATCAGAGTTTTGAGTGCACAGCACTCTGTGTTGAAGAAGCATGGAGAAATCCGTAAGGATGAATTTAAATTTTTATGGGCCGCAGCCACAGACAATAGAGGAGAGTTAATTTGGATTATGGGGGAAGTTACTTTTGCAGGTGGAATGAAGATTTCCCATAGATATAAACCAAGGAGGAGCAATTTTATTTAAAACAGTCATTTCGGGCTTTAAAGCCCTCAACAACCAAGTTTTTGGAGCAGTGTCTTGTTGATGTGAAGATCTGTGATGCGATTCAATCGCAATCGCAAATCGTAGTTCATATAAGTCTCATAACCCAAGTGTCTTGTTGATGGAAGAGTTTCGCAAGTGGAACGTTTTATATAACATATCACATTATAATATAATCGCCCCCCACAGTCGCGGAGGCCCGTGGGTCCACTGGACCATGTGGCGAAGACTTAATGGAATCGCAAGGTTGCAATCGCAAGGTTCAATCGGAGGTTCTTTGTTATGTGCTCCAATTGAAGGCCGGACCCAATCCAGTTATATGTTACAGTCCATAGTTCAATTGCATCCGGTTCTTGATCGTAATCGCAAGCTCTTAAGTGTTGGGCCCGATTGCACTTTGAAATTGGCGGACCCGATGGTAGTATGCAATGGAGTTAATAAATTCCATCGCATCTAGGATCTTAATCGCAATCAGAACTTTCTGATTGATCACACCCTTTTGTTATATGCTCCGATTGAAGTGGCGGACCTAATCGAAGTATAGGCCGCAGTTTATATGACTCATCGCATCCATTTTTGAGTCGCAATCGGAACCTCTTTAGAACGAGGCTCGATCGCATGTAGTTGAAGTTCGGACCCGATTGCTCTATGAGCCATGTTCTATATGGTCATCGCATCCGGGTCCTCAATCGTAATCACAAGTTTTTGTTTGACACCGCCAATCCGTTGACTGCGATGTGGTCCCAACTCGCATGTCGTGCATTTGAATTTTTTAAAAGTTCTGCGAAGGTTTTTATGTAACGTTTTTTATGCGCGGCATATAAAATCCAAAAGGCCTGCGATCCTGGGTATTATTGCATTGTCATTTGTTTTGTTTCGCACAGCAGCGTGGAGGAAAAGAGAAAACACAGTAGTGTTGTTGATTTTTTTTGAGAGACAAAGATTTGTTTGTGTAGCACCGCGTCTGTAGCAGTCATTAGTTTTTGTTTATCCCTCTGTTAAGAGGAAGATTTGTATCATTTTTTGAAGAAATAGAAGATTGTTTTAAAAGTCTGAAAAACTCTGTCGCCTACCAAATTTGTTTTAACTTCTCTCTGTTGTAGAGAAGGAGATTATTCTCTCTACTTCTGTTGTTTGGAATTCTCAAAATTCCAACATTAAATTCATCTACTATCTTGACTACTAACCAAATCCATAAATCAAAACTTATAATTTCATGTCCCAACTCAAACTGTAATCTATCCTTATGATGTTCATGATGTTAATTTATTAAATTTTACCTTATTTTTCATTTTAAAGTAAATTTACATATACATATAACAAATATATATAAACGAATCTAATGGGAAACCTTAAAAATCTTACTGCTAGCTAAAATAAGCCATACCACACTGCAAATTCTATTTTTCATAACCCTGCAGCTGTGTGTGCATAAGTATCACATACACTTCGATCCAAAGCCATACAACACTACAAATACTATTTTTCATACGCCTGCAACTGTGTCTGCATTAGTATGAGCACAGAGTAGGCTTACCTAAGTAAGTGGGCTTCTCATGTCCAGGCATAACCACCACAACATTTTCCTCTGGGTCTACGTACTGCATCTGATGATTTTCCTCACCCTCTAGAGCTGAAAGCGCCCTATTAGTTAAATCTTCGGAATCATCACAAGCGAATATCACAAAAGCAGCAGCAGTGAGGAGTGTCAGAACAATCAGTACCGTTAACAGGTACTGTACTGGTGAGAGCCATGTTCCTGAATGTGTGATGAAATTATTCAAGATGCTATTGTTTCTCATTGAATATTGATTATATTCGTCAATCACATAACAGGAATACTATCTGATATATCCTCATACTATTGAGCTCTGAGCTCTGGCTACCCTTCGCTTTTAACCTAATTTTTTGCGCTGGTCATGCATCTCTGCCAGGGGGGTATTGGTTCGCATTTACCGTAGCTTTCAGCACTAGTTTTCCATTTTCTTGTTTGAGGAGGTCATTGTGGTTTCTCATTTTCTATTTGCCACCACATTATGAACATGACAGGGACAAATGTTGGAATTTCTAAGAATTCCTGAACAACATAGAGAGAATGATACTCTCCTTTAAACACATAGAATTATAAAAAATTTGATTTCAGACAAAGATGGCATGAAAATGCTTTCTTCTATTTCATTTACTCTAAAAAACTATTAGGAAAAAAATTCTTCCTCTAAGAGGGATTACAAAATGCTGGACTGCTGCAAACGCAGTGCGAAGAAAACTTCTCTGTCTCACAAATGCACTCTGTCTCACACAGAAAATGCACACTGTGTTTTTCTTATAGAAAATACTCTCTGTCTGTCTTTTTGATACACTATTGTGTAATACAATTACAATACGCTGTCTTTTCATACACTGCCATGTATTTCAAAATTACATTACATTGCTTAGCCTCTCGGGATTTTTCAAAGTATATAGATGGCGCATCATATATTAAAACAAATATAAAACAACTATAAAATAAAACTAAATCTATAAGTCTGTGGCCCACCGGGCTTACTTTGCAAAAATGCGCATCTGTTTTAATATATTTTAAAACATATATAAAACATAAAATTTTGTCGCACGATAAAACAAAAACAAACCATTTAAAAAAACATAACAAAACTTCGCCAGACTTCAATGAAGATTAAACCAAATTGCAAACAGAAATCGTGTTACGAATTTGGATCCGTGACGTCACCTTATGGATGCACAATGAATTATCAAATCACATCCATAAAATGACATCGAGTCGAAAAAATTGTTGCTGACATAAGGGGCATTTGTAACGTGAAACCATTTTATGAATTGCAGTTAAAAGGGTTTCAGGTCCGCAATTGGAATCCGCGGACAGGAAAAATAAAACCCGATCCAATAATATTTCACCACGTGTTCTGCTGATTGGCTGTGTGGACCAATTCTCCTGTTGACTGTTGACGTGGTCTGTGGGACCACAAAAACTCCCGCGTTCAAACATAATAAAATGCTCTGTTCTTCTGTGTATTTAAATAAATGCTCTGTTTTCAAATGTATAGACGCTGCAGGGTTTTCAAAGTAAAACGACCATTCAATTGAAATGGAAAGCGACACCGTGACAGAAGTTGTCAATATAAAAATGGAAAGTGGCTATAGTGTCCTCTGCGCAGACTTTGCAGATGGATTTACATTTTCAACACTCCCCCTTAAATTCAGCTACTGGGTTATCAGTCATACCCAGACATTTCCTTAAAAACTCAAAACTCTTTTGTCCCAATGGCTTGGTCAGAATGTCTGCAAGCTGCTCCTGAGTTCTACAGTGTTCTAAAACAATTTCTCTATTGTTCACCAATTCCCTGATGTAGTGAAACTCGGTATCAATGTGTTTCGTTATTTTATGAAACACAGAATTCTTCAACAATGCTATGGTTGAGCTATTGTCACAAAAAATCACTGTACATTTTCCCTGTTCTTGACATAAACTCCTCAAAATCCTTCTCATCCACACTGCTTGATACGCTGCTGCTATAGTTGCCACATACTCTGCCTCTACTGTAGATAATGATACAATAGGCTGTTTTTTAGAAGCCCATGAAATGGCTCCTGAATCCATGTGAAAAACATAACCGGATGTTCTTTTTCGATCATCTACACTTCCAGGCCAATCACTGTTAGTGTATCCTATTAACTCTGAATTTTCTGAAATAGCATATAAAATACCAAACCTTTTAGTACCTTTAACATACCTCAGAATCCTCTTTGCTGCCTGTCAATGTGCTTCTTTTGGCCTCTCCATGAATCTGGAAATCAAACTAACAACATGCATAATATCCGGCCTAGTTGCAGTCAAATACATGAGGCTACCAAGTATGCTCTTGTACAAGCTAGGATCAAAATCCTTGCTGCTGTCCTCTCTGCTGAGTTTTAATCCCATCACTCTGGGTGTTATTGCTGCCTTGCAATCCTGCATGTTAAATCTTTCCAAAAATTCATTAACATATTTTTCTTGTTAGATAAAAACCCAATTTTCATTTTTCTCTACTTATATTCCTAAGAAGTACTTCAACAAACCCATATCTGTCATTTCAAATTCATCTTTCATGACCCTTTTAAAATTTTCAACAAGGTAATCATCATTACCTGTAAAGATCACATCATCAACATATAAAACAAATACCAGCATCTTACCATCTTTTTCTTTGATGTATAAGGTGGGTTCTCCCTCACATTTTTCAAATCCATTTTCTAGTAGATAGGAATCTATCCTATTATATCACGCTCTTGGTGCTTGCTTCAACCCATAAAGAGCTTTCTTCAATCTGCACACTTTGTGCTCTTGGCCTTTCTTTTCGTAGCCTAGAGGTTGTTCAATGTAAACCTCTTCGATTAACACTCTGTTTAGGAATGTTGACTTCACATCCATTTGGTAAACTTTCAACTTGTTTTGTGCTGCTATGGACAACACTGCTCTCATGGTTTCCATTCTAGCAACCGGTGTGGAAGTTTCCTCATAGTCTCTCCATGTTGCTACTTATACCCTTTGACAACAAGTCTGGCCTTATGTCTCTCAATCTTACCTTCAGCATTAATTTTGGTCTTGTAGACCCATTTAACTCCAATGACTTCTTTACCTTTTAGGAGTTCAAACAAATCCCATGTCTTGTTTATTTCTATGGCATTAATCTCTTCATCCATAGCTTCTATTCATTTCCTATCTTTAATAGCTTCTTCAAAATGAATAGGGTCATCAACATGACAGTATAAAGAAAATAAAGAATTCATACATTCATTTTCTGCCTCTTGTTCAGAAATCTCATTTAAATTTTTGAACTTTGTTCCTCTTTCATTTGTGTACAAGTGCTTGAAGTAGCACTTGAATCTCTTCCTTGTGGTGTGCTTGGAGAAGCACTTTCATTTCTCCTCAAGGGTGTCTCTTTCTGCCCTTCTGTTGGTGCTGCTATTGAGGGATGTATTTCAACCATCTCTTCATCATCTTCATCATGAGACAAACAGTTTTTAACATTTAGTGTTTTCTCTATGCTTCCATCCCAAGCTTCCTCTTCAATAAAATAAACATCTCTGCTCACAATAAACTTCTTGGTGGATGGCTTATACAGCCTATAAGCTTTATATTCCTCACTGTATCTAGTAAAAATACATTTCTCCCCCTTGCTGTCCAACTTCTTCCTTAGGTGATCTGGAATGTATGCATAAGCCACACAACCAAAAAATTTCATGTGGGTGACTCCTTGCTTTGTCCCACTCCAGTCTTCTTCCAGAACTTTGTTCATGGCTGATTTTTTTGGGCATATATTCAAAATGTATGCCACATAATGTACAGCTTCAGCCCAATAATCATTTGGCAAATGTTTTTCCTTTAGCATACTCCTTACCATATCAATGATTGCCCTAGTTTTCCTTTCGGTAACTCCATTTTGCTGTAGAGTGTACCTTGTTGTAAATTGCTTTTGAATTCCATTTTCTCTACAAAAGTGCATAAATTCCTTAGAGATATATTCACCTCCTCTATCAGTCTTTAGGACTTTGATATGTAGCCCACTTTGGTTCTCCACAAGTGCTTTGAAATTGCAGAATCTTTCAAACACTTCACTTTTATTTTTCAAAAAGTAAACCCAAGTTTTTCTAGTAAAATCATCAATGAATGTTAGCATATAGTGGCTGCTAGCAAGTGATGGAGTTTGCATTGGTCCACATAAATCTGAGTGGACAATTTCCAAGGGTTCCTTTGCCCTTATGTTTTTCCTGGATGGAAAACTCTCTGTGTTGTTTACCCAAGATACAACCTTCACAAAGACTGTCTGGTTTCTCAATCAATGGTAATATTCTTACCATTCCTTTTCTGTGCAACAAGTTAAGACCTCCAAAGTTGAGATGTCCAAATCTCAAGTGCCACAACCAATTCTCATCTTTTTTTTCGTTTTGGAAAGCCTTCTGTGTCACCGTTGCTATTTCTTCTCCATTTTTCAAATCTTCTCTCTTCCTGAGAGGGAACATTCTGTTCATTATCATCTTCAATTCAACAATACATTGTTTGCTTGGTGGTTTATCCATGATGGTGCATACATCATCTTCAAAGAAAACATTGTACCCCTTTTGAACAAGTTGTCCAATACTTAAGAGGTTAAATTTCATTCCAGGAACATAATAAACATCTGTTATGGATTTCTTTTCTCCTTTCCTTGTTAAGACATTTACATCTCTTTTTCCCATAACAGAAACTTTACTATCTGTCCCTAATGTGACTTGTGAGTTCACATTCTCATCTAACATAGAAAGCATGGCTATGTTTCCTGTCATATGGTTACTACAACTGGAATCTAGAAACCATAAATCTTCACTCTTTTCCTCAGCCATATTACAAGCTAAATTTTTTTTTATCTTGGCTAATATTTTCTCTAGTGAAATTTGCACTTGTTCTATTACTCATATCTTTTTGCTTCTTCCTACATTCATTTGCATAATGCCCATATTTTTTACAATAATGGCACTGGACATTGGATTTATCATACCTTTCTGCACGGGCATGTTGTTTTCCACTTTTCTCGCTGTTGCTTTGACCTTGGTTCTGATTTTGATTTTTGCCCCTTCCTTGAGCATTTGCTAGACTATTTCTTCCACCTTTGTTTTGGCTTCTACCTCTTCCTCTCTTGTTTCCTCTACCTTGACCTCTTCCTCTTCCAAAGGACATCTAGGTCTTGAAGGCATGCTCCAAATATGAGTTTTCATTTCTACCCAATCTCTGTTCATGTGTCATTAGTGATGCATGAAGCTCATCAACTGAAAAGTTTGAGAGCTCCTTTGTCTCTTTTATGGTGGTGACTATTACATCACACATTGAGGGTAAGCTCCTGAAATTTTTTTCCACAATCCTTCTTTCTTAAAGTGTCTCTCCATGAAACCTTATCTGTGTGACCATTCCAATCACATGTGTGAAGAATGAGTCTATGTTATCATACTCCTTCATGCAAAGAGTCTCAAATTCTCTCCTCAAAAATTGTATTTTTGTTTTCTTCACTTTCTCCATGCCTTGATAGGCTGTCTTGAGAGTTTCCCATGATTCTTTGGATCTCTTAGATATTGCTATCCTTGGAAACACACTCTCGTGCACTGCTTGATACAAATAGAAGAGGGCTTTAGAGTCCTTCTTCTTATTTCTCTTCAACAATTCTTTCTTTTCCTGAGTTAAGGCATTAAAATCATGTTCATCTACTGGCTCTTCAAAGCCATCTTCAACAAGTTCCCATAAGTCTTGAGAGAAAAACATGGCTCTCATAGTTATTTCCAAATAATCATAGTTTTTCGCATTCAATTGTGGGAGCTGAGCATTACCAATACTCATACTAGTGCTGGCTCCAACCATACTTGCACTCTAACTATGATTCAAATACTTGACTGTGTTTTTAAAACAAACTGATTGTCTTCAACAGTGACACAAAATTTTCTTGTCTTGAGAATACCTTGGATTTTTTTTTGACTGAGCCTTCACTCTGCTGGAGAAGCTACTCCAGCAAAGAAATCCTTCCTTCAGCTCCTTTGACACCTTCAAAGAGCCTGGACTAGCTCTGATACTAGGTTGGAATTTCTGAGAATTCTTGAACAACGTAGAGAGAATGATACTCTCCTCTAAACAAAAAGAATTATAAAAAATTTTCTTGCAGAAAGAGATGACATGAAAATGCTTTCTTCTATTTCATTTACTGTAAAAAACTATTACAATTTTTTTTTTTTCTCTAAGAGGGATTACAAAATGCTAGACTACTACAAACGCAGTGCCAAGACAACTTCTCTGTCTCACAAATGCACTCTGTCTCACATAGAAAATGCACATTGTGTTTTTCTTATAGAAAATACTCTATGTATGTCTTTTTGATACACTGTTGTGTAATACAATTACAGTACAATGTCTTTTGATACACTGCTGTGTATTTCAAAATTACATTACATTTCTTAGCCTCTCGGGCTTTTTCAAAGTATATATATGGCACATCATATATTAAAACAAATATAAAAAAACTAAATCTATAAGTCTATGGCCCACTGGGCTTACTTTGCAAAAATGCGAATCTGTTTTAATATATGTTACAACATATCTAAAACATAAAACTTCATCACACGATAAAACAAAAACAAACCATTTAACAAAACATAACAAAACTCCGCCAGACTTCAATGAAGATTAAACCAAATTGCAAACAGAAATCGCGTTACGAATTTGGAGCCATGACGTCACCTTATGGATGCGCGATGAATTATCAAATCGCGTCCATAAAATGACATTGGGTCCGAAAACTTGTTGCTGACGTAAGGGCCGTTTGTAACATGAAACCAGTTTATGAATTGTGGTTAAAATGGTTTTGGGTCCGCAATTGGAATCCGTGGATGAGCCAAATAAAACCCGATCCAATAATATTTCACCACGTGGTTTCCTGACTGGTTGTGGGGACCACTGCTCCCGTGGACTGTTGACGTGGTCTGTGGGACCACAAAAACTCCCGCGTTCAAGCATAAATCAATAAAATGCTTTGTTCTTTTTTGTATTTAAAGAAATTATCTGTTTTCAAATGTATAGAGGCTACAGGGTTTTCAAAGTAAAACGACCATTCAACTGAAATGGAAAGCGGCGCTGTGACAAAAGTTGTCAATATAAAAATGGAAAGTGGCTACAGTGTCCTCTGCGCAGACTTTGCAGATAGATTTACATTTTCAACAACCAAGATGCCATGAAGACCGCACGATGGAAGATTTTGTGCTATTTTACTTAAAGTAGCTCTCAATGTTAGGAATACCTTGTCATTTGGTTGCTCTGTATTGCATCATTAGATCAAACAAAACACGACTATGTTACCTTCAATTTTTTTTCTCATTTACAGTGTGCAACGACCGTGTCTTCATCAGCGCATATTTCAGAATTTTACAACAAACAAAATACGACTATATTACCTTCAAAATATTTTCTAATTTATACAACAGAGCTACCATGTCTTCATCAGCACATAATGTGGAATTTTACATAAATGTACGATTGCAATGTTTTTAGTCATTGATACCGGCACAATATTGTGTGGAAAACCTTACAATAATTTCATGACTCTTTGGGGATTGCTGACGATGGAACTGATGTTGAATTGCCCACATATGTGCGTATATCATATCACACTTAAATTTAAAGTAAATAGTGTTGCTACCCATGTTATTGTCAGGTTCTCTGTGATTTTTCTGCGCAAACCAAACTGAAAACGCATTTCATTTTCCTTTACTTTTGTGATTTTTATGTGAAAAGAAAATTGAAAACGGAATTCATCCTCTTTTGATCTTTGCCAATTTTTTCATAATGCAAAATGTTGGTAAACTCGTGCAGGTGTTGGAAATTAATTCCAACTGCTGAAGTCAATCAGTAGTAAAGGCAGAAGTGAAAGATTAGCGGCACATTGAAGCCTAGGCAAAGGCGGTTTCCTGCTGTATTAATGAAAATTGCAAAAGGATTGGAAAGACGCACAGGTGTAGTACAAAGCAGATGAGATTTGATCCCTTTGATATTTTATCAAAGGCGGTAGCCGTTTTTCATTAACAGTAGAGTTAATGGCCAAGACTCAAAGTCACGCCAGCAGGCAGAGCTTTGATTACAAATTGGAATAGGCTTTAAATCCTTACTAATTTAAATCGGCAGAGTAATGGTAGAGGAGGTAAATCACAAGATATTCCATCAAGTGTCTTATTGATGAGGAGTTGCGATGCGATGCGATCCAATCGCAAATCGCATATCGCAATAACTGAAGTTCAAATGTCTTGCAGATGTGGTAGAGCTCCGATGCGATGCGATCATCGCAATCGCAAAGGAACGGAGGAGTATATATATATATATATATATATATATATATACATATATACATACATATACATATACATATACATATACATATACATATACATATACATATACATATACATATACATATACATATACATATACATATACATATACATATACATATACATATATATATATATATATATATATATATATATATATATATATGTTGTGCCGATTGAAAGCCGCGAAGCGATCGTGCCATCAAAAATCGCAAACATCGCAAGTTTTGTTTGTTTCGCCATATGTTTGATTGTAGATATTTGTGATGCGATCCCATCGCACATCGCAATATCGCACAATCGCAATTCTTATTTGTTTATTTTATGTTTTAAATCACGGACTCGACGCATATATGTTTTATGTTTAATATTTTATAATGTGCGCGCCACTTATAAAAGAAAGGCCCGAGAGCCTATAATTACAATGTTTTTGTTTTTACACAAGAACAGAGTTGTTTTTTATGCGCAGCAGTGCGGAATTGAAAATACACAGCAGCGTATTTTTCAGAGAGAGACAGAGTGTTTTATTTTGAGAAACAGTAAGGTGTTCTTTGTGCACTGTGTTGTAGCAGCAGTCACATTTTTAATCCCTCTGGAAGAGGAAGAATTTGTAACAGATTTTTTTTATGAAATATATTTTTTTTTCTGAGTTGAAACTATGTTTCCAGTGAGTGAAATATTTTAATTTCTCTGTGTTAGAAGAAGAAAGTTTATTCTCTTCATTTTTATTCTATAATTTTTCAATATTCCAACTTGGTATCAGAGCTAGTCAACTTTCTTTGAAGATCAAAGAAGCTAAAGGAAAGGAGTTCTTTGTTGCAGCAGCTTCTCCAGCAGTGTGAAGACTCAGCCAAAAGAATCCAAAGGTATTTCTCTATACAGTTATTGTGTTATTGTTGCAGAATAGTGAGTTATTTTAAATACATAGTCAAGTGTTTTTGAATCATAGTTAAAAGTGTAGAATGGCTGGATCCAACACTGGTATGGGTATGGGAAATATCCATCTCCCACAGTTTAATGGGAAAAATTATGACTACTAGTCAATAACTATGAGAGCATTATTTTTCTCTAAAAACTTATGGGAATTTGTTGAGGATGGCTCTAATGAGCCAGCAGATGAAGAAGAGTTTCATATGTTAACTCAAGCAGGAAAAGAACTATTGAAAAACAATAAGAAGAAAGACTCCAAAGCTCTTTTCTTTTTTTATTAAGAAGTGCATGAGATTGTGTTTCCAAGGATAGAAGTAGCCAAGAGATCCAGATAAGCATGGGAAACTCTCAAGACAACCTATCAAGGTACGGAAAAAGTGAAGACAACAAAACTTCAGTTGCTGAGGAGAGACTTTGAAACTCTCTGTATGAAAGAGTCATATACCATTGACTCATTATTCACTCATGTGATTGGAATGGTCACACAAATAAGATCTCATGGAGAGACTCTTGAAGACAAGAGGATTGTGGAAAAACTCTTGAGGAGTCTACCCTCAAGATTTGATGTGATTGTCACCACCATAGAGGAGACTAAGGATCTCACAAAGTTTTCAGTGGCTGAACTTCATGCATCATTGATGACCCATGAACAGAGATTGGGTAGGAGTGAAAACTCATCTCTTGAGCAATCCTTTAAGACCCAGATGTATTTCGGAAGAGGAAGAGGCAGAAGCCAGAACAGAGCTGGAAGGAACAATCCTTCAAATGCTCAAGGAAGGGGCAACAATCAAAATCAACATCAAGGCCAAGGCAGCAGCCAACAAAGTGGTCAGCAGAATGCTCAAGGACAGAGGTATGATAAATCCAATGTCCAATGTTACCATTGTAAAAAATATGGTCATTATGCTAATGAATGTAGAAAGAAGCATCAAGAAATGGCAAGTAGAACTAGTGCAAATTTCACTAAGGAAAATTTCAGCCAAAATAATTTGTTTTTAGTGTGTAATATGGCTGAAGAAAAAAGTGAGGATTTACGGTTTCTAGACTTCGGTTGTAGTAATCATATGACAGGAAACTTAGCAATGTTTTCTATGTTAGATGAAAGTGTGAAGTCACAAGTCACACTAGGAACTGATAACAAAGTTTCTGTTATGGGAAAAGGAACTGTAAATGTTTTAACAAGGATAGGTGAAAAGAAATACATAGCAGATGTTTATTATGTTCCACGAATGAAGTGTAACCTCTTAAGTATTGGACACCTTGTCCATAAGGGGTATAATGTTTTCTTTGAGGATGATGTTTGTACCATCATGGAAAAACCACCCTACAAACAATGTATTGCTGAAGTAAAGATGACAAGGAACAGGATGTTCCCTCTCAGAATGAGAGCAGATTTGAAGAATGGTGAAGAGAAAGTAGCAGTTGCACAAGAGACTTTCCAAAGTGAACCAAAAGATGAAAATTGGTTATGGCACTTGAGATTTGGACATCTCAACTTTGGAGGTCTTAATTTGCTGAAAAGAAAAGAAATGGTAAGAGGCTTACCATTGATAGAGAAACCAGACAACCTTTGTGAAGGTTGTATCTTGGGGAAACAACACAGAGAAAGTTTTCCTTTCGGGAAAAGCATAAGGGCAAAAGCACCCTTAGAAATTGTCCACTCAGATTTATGTGGACCGATGCAAACTCCATCGCTTGCAAGCAGCCACTATGTGTTAACATTAACAGATGATTTTACAAGAAAAAATTGGGTTTACTTTTTGAAAAACAAAAATGAAGTGTTTGAAAAATTTCGCAATTTCGAAGCACTTGTTGAGAACTAGAGTGGGCTGCACATCAAAGTCTTAAGGACTGACAGAGGAGGTGAGTATATCTCTAAATATTTTCTACGTTTTTGTAGAGAAAATGGTATTCATAAGCAGTTTACAACTAGATATACTCCGCAGCAAAATGGAGTAGCTGAAAGGAAGAATAGAACCATAATGGACATGGCAAGGAGCATGTTAAAGGAAAACCATTTTCCTAATGATTATTGGGTTGAAGCTGTACATTGTACAACGTACATTCTGAATAGGTGCCCTACAAAAGCTGTTATGAACAAAGTGCCAGAGGAGGCATGGAGTGGCACAAAGCAAAGTGTCACACATATGAAGGTTTTTGGATGTGTGGCTTATGCACACATTCCAGATCAGCTAAGGAAGAAGTTGAACAGCAAGGGGGAGAAATGTATTTTCATTGGATACAATGCGGAATCCAAGGCTTATCACTTGTATAACCCATCCACCAAGAAGTTTATTGTGAGCAGAGATGTTCAGTTTATTGAAGAGGAAGCTTGGGATGGAAGCATAGAGAAAACAGTGAATGTAAAACACTGTTTATCTCATGATGACAGTAATGATGAGTTGGTTGAAATACATCCCCAAACAGCAGCACCAACACAAGAGCAGCAGAGCACACCCTTGAGGAGAAATGACAGTTCTTTTCCAAGCACACCACAAGGAGGAAATTCAAGTGCTTCTTCAAGCATTTGTACACCTACTGAAAGAGGTAAGAAATTCAGAAGTTTGAAAGATATTTATGAAAAAGATATAGAAAATGAAGGTATCAATTCTTTGTTTGCTTTATATTGTCATGTTGATGAACCTGTTCATTTCGAAGAATCTATCAAGGATGAGAAATGGATAGAAGCTATGGAGGAGGAGATCAATGCCATAGAAAGAAACAAGACTTGCGATTTGGTTGAACTCCCAAAAGGTAAAGATGTCATTGGAGTAAAATGGGTCTACAAGACCAAAAGTAATGCTGAAGGCAAAATAGAGAGACACAAGGCCAGACTTGTTGTCAAAGGTTATAAGCAGAAGCATGGGATAGATTATGAGGAAACTTTCGCACCGGTTGCTAGAATGGAAACCGTGAGAGCAGTGTTGTCCATAGCAGCACAAGACAAGTGGAAATTTTACCAAATGGACGTGAAGTCAGCATTCCTAAATGGAGTGTTAATGGAAGAGGTTTACATTGAACAACCTCTCGGCTATGAAAAGAAAGGCCAAGATCACAAAGTGTGCAAGTTGAAGAAAGCTCTTTATGGGCTGAAGCAAGCGCTAAGAGCGTGGTACAGTAGGATAGATTCATATCTACTGGAAAATGGATTTGAAAAGTGTGAGGGAGAACCCACCCTCTACATCAAAGAATAAGATGGAAAAATATTGATTGTAGTTTTATATGTTGATGATGTTATTTTCACAGGTAATGAAGATTGCCTTATTGAAAATTTTAAAACGGTCATGAAAGAAGAATTTGAAATGACTGACATGGGTTTATTGAGATACTTCTTGGGAATATAAGTAGAACAAGATGAAAATGGGATTTTTATCTCACAAGAAAAGTATGTTAATGAGGTGCTGGAAAGATTTAACATGCAGGAATGCAAAGCAGTAATCACTCCCACAATGATGGGATTAAAACTCAGCAGAGAGAACAGCAGCAAGGATTTTGATCCTAGCTTATACAAGAGCATAGTTGGCAGCCTTATGTATTTGACTACAACTAGGCCGAACATAATGCATGCTGTTAGTTTGATTTCCAGATTTATGGAAAATCCAAAGGATGCACATTGGCAGGCAGCAAAAAGAATTCTGAGGTATGTTAAAGGTACTAAAAGTTTTGGTATTTTGTATACTGCTTCAGAATGTTCAGATTTAGTTGGATACACTGACAGTGATTGGGCTGGAAGTGTTGATGATCAGAAGAGTACTTCTGGTTATGTTTTTCACATGGGTTCAGGAGCCATTTCACGGGCTTCTAAGAAATATCCCATTGCAGCATTGTCTACAACAGAAGCATAATATGTGGCAGCTACAGCAGCAACGTGTCAAGAAGTTTGGATGAGAAAAATGTTGAGAATTTTATGTCAAGAACAGGTAAAAGGGACAGTGATCTTTTGTGGCAATAGCTCAGCTATTGCATTGTCCAAAAATTCTATTTTTCATAAAAGAACAAAGCACATTGACACCAAGTTTCACTACATATGTGAATTGGTTAAAAATGGTGAGATAGTTTTGCAGCATTGCAGAACAGAGGATCAATTTGCAGATATCCTCACAAAGCCACTTGCGTAGAAAATCTTTGAACATTTCAGGAAATGCCTGGGTATGCAAAAAAAGCCCAGCAGTTGAAATTAAGGGGGAGTGTTGGAAATTAATTCCAATTGCTGAAGTCAATCAGAGGTAATGGCAGAAGTGAAAGATTAGCGACACATTGAAGCCTAGGCAAAGGCGGTTGCCTGATGTATTAATGAAAATTGCAAAAGGATTGGAAAGATGCGCAGGTGCAGTACAGAGCGGATGGGATTTGATCCCTCTGATATTTTATCAAAGGCGTTAGCCATTTTTCATTAACAGCAGAGTTAATGGCCAAGACTCAAAGTCACGCCAGCAGGCAGAGCTTTGATTACAGATTGGAATAGGCTTTAAAGCCTGTTGAGGAGGTAAATCTCTTCTGCGGACAGAGGCGATCCCTACTAGCCCAGATCGGGTCTAGCAACAATCAAACACGCTACAGTGCAGGTTCCTAATTGCAAATAAATCGACTTGTGAGGAAGGATTACCTAGAATCCGACGCTGTTGTTTGTAAAAGAGGTGGTGCTCTCGTTCCTTTGCCCTGGCAGATCAGAATCCTCACGATCTTCGTGATCGGATACCTGCACATGCAAGAAACAACACAAACGCAAGCATAAAATCTAGTACATACAACTATATGTCAGTCGAAGAGGACATAACTCATGAACATGATCAAGAACAAGAGTGGAACCATAATCGATAGTCGCTTATCATTAAAGAGTCAAAATAAGAATACAACCATAGCTTCGACACAACACTCTCCTTTAGCGGGTCGTCAACACAACATGTCTCGATAAAACTTGTCAAGAATGGGACAAGCCCCTCTCTCTGGATACTTGGAAATAGTCTCCTTGCTTGGATTTGGCCTTAACGGAATCAAGAAGGCTCTTGCAGCATAAGGATGTGAAAGCTCTTGGGAACTTGGAGATTAGCTTGCCATGGAGAAGAGCAAGATTTTATAGAAGGAGGAAGGGGAGTTGGGATCCCTATAATTATGGGATTGGCCCTATCATCAAGGAAGCTTCCATGAGAGGTGGCAAACCACTTCCTCTCTATGGAAATCCATAGCCAAACCTCCCAAATCAAGATAGAAATCAATCCAGGAATTTGTTAGAATGAAACTTCTGCCTTTTAATTTTAAAAAATAACTCTTAATATGGTTGGCGCAGGTGCGGCTCTATGACAAAGCGCCAATTGGCGCGCCCTCTTTGGAGGATTTTCCCCCATGGCGCGAGAGATGAACTGTGGAACCGCGCCAATGGAAAAAGAGCTATTTTTAGGGTTTTGGCAGGGAGATGTATTCAGGGCAATTAAAGCTCATCTTTAGAGGGATGTAATGAAAGTATTTTCAAGCCTTGTCTCTGCTCACAGGTCACGGAATGAGCCCTCCAATGTGCGAGATGGGGATTGTAGGGACGATGACAAATTATTGTGTAACAGATGCCCCCTAAAGCGTGAGGCCCGAGAGAGAGAGGGGGGTGAAATGCTTTATGAGAACATGCCGACTGAAAACACTGCCATTGGAAAACCTACGGAGTGAAGTACAACTGATGTCTCAGATACATGATATATATGCGTGGTATGGGCACATCCATCCATAAGAGAGTATACAGTAATCTAGATCCAAGGCATGGACGCAGCCATCCAGTGAGGATCGATAAATAGACTCAGGTATGGTAGCAGCCATCCAATCAGTGAGTCATGTAACCAATCATAATAATCCACAAAATCGCAGCCTGGATTACAACAGACAGAATCCAGGGTCTTGCACTCCATCTCGACCCAAACGAAGTACAAGTTCAAGCATGCGAATATGTGATATGAACTCGAACATGCAAGAACATCGTCTGATTACCAGCCAATAATGAAAGCTGTTAACAGACGCGAGAGGTACCACCATTAATGCCAATGGTCCTCAAGGTACTACAGGTACAATCTACGGCATGTGAACAGTGAGCTGACATCGAACACCCGCAGAATCACTCGATCGGAGGCCAATGATGAAAACCTCACGTCGAATGCGAAGAACCTGCCATTGAGGCATGCAAGCTCTAAGGTACCAGAAGGGAGTCTCTAGATCAGCTTCCTGGATAATGAGCTGGAGTCGACAAGAAGTGACCTTGATCGAAGGTGGGCCATAGTGTTTCCCACATCATCGACACGAGACAGAGGAACATAATGCTTTTTGTGAATCACGATCAGATGAGAATCAGAGGGAGGTTGGTACTTTGCAGAGGTCAACTTCTCTTGAACATATGAATGGCACGAGCAGGATTGGCGTATTTGACATCAAAAGATCGAACAGTGATTTAGGCAAAGAGCAATATTAGGGGAGAGGTAAAAATGGATTACCTAAACCTAGAGGCAAGTGAAAAGAGATGAGATGTCCTCAACCCGACACTTAATGCGCATAAGTGCTGTTCAAGAGCTTCAAGATCACTGCATACCTAATAATCATATTGGTTCCATTTTTCTCAATTATCTTCGAAGTAGTACCTTTATTTACACAAGTCAAGAGGATACCATATGCTTGTTTATAATTGCCGATTTGCATCCATCTTGTATTTAACTTGTTTTAGAAGTTGTTCGGCGAACGCTATTTCAATTCAACCGATGTCATCGTATTAATGAACTGACAAAGGAAGAAATTCCACATTTTTTCATGTTTAGAAAGTTCAAAAGACAAATAAAGTAACCTAATGGTCCTTTTCGTAAATAGTTCTCAGATCCGAAAAGGTATAAAACTATGTCTGAGAAAACCTCCTAGTCGCAATAGGCTAGGGTATTCCTTTTTCGTAAATAATCTATCCCAGCCCGAAAAAGGGGTAAACGTATACTGGGTAGATGTTGTTTCGTGACCACTTTAACGAGATCGAAATGACAAGGGCCTCGGCAATCCTTTCATGTTTAGAGAGTCAGAAAAGAGCTGAAAGATGACTCCTCCTGGAGGAACGAGTGGTATAAAGGGTAGCAACTGGTTCCATTAATGGTGGAACTTCTCTGAACAAATAAAGGTCAAGAGGCTGGCTAACAAGACCACTCATCGCAGCGGTTCCTCAGGAATGGGTAAAACAACCAAGTGAAGGCATATGATCGGCCAAGCAGATAGTGATGATGGAGTGAGAAAACCAAGGCTCATCTGGCAAAAACAGGCTGATAAAATGGAAATCACAAGAGGTAAAATGGGAATGGTTTCATTTTTACACAAGCTTGAAATCAAAAAACTCTGCTTGAAGTTGGTTTCATTTTTACACAAGCTTGAAACAAAGATAAACTATGCTTGAAACCAGTTTCATTTTTACACAAGCTTGAAACGGAAACAAACTATGCTTGAAAAAGTAAGCATGCCCCCAGCATGGTGACTCAATTCGAGGTACATGCCCCTCAAGCTTCAATCCATATACACCTGAGTAAATAGATGGAGGGAGTGAAGGTTCAAGTTATGAGATCTAAGAAAGACTCGACTGGGATTTTATGAGATCTAAACAAAGACTCGAATTGAACAAGAACGTGTTTCATTATTTTAACGAGGTTGACACATTAAAAGAACTATCCCCAGGACACCTTGTTTCATGGTTTACGGAGCTTGACACAAGACAAGGAACTCTGCTCCAACAACCTTGTTTCATTTTTTAGGGAGCTTGACACAGGAAAAGAACTGTGCTCCAACAACCTTGTTTCATTTTTTAAAAAGCTTGACACAAGACAAGGAACCATGCTCTAACCGACTTCATCATAATGAAGAAGAAGTCATTGCTTCCAAGAGTTCCACTCCCGGTGGAAGGAAAACATCCTGGAAGTCAGGACCCAATGCCCCCAGCACCTGATGCACAATGGCACCATCACTGAGCACATGCACGGGATAGGTAGCCACATAGTTGACCTGCGGTGGGGCAGATACAATGGGTGGATAAAAACCGGGAAGGGATGATGGTGGGCCAGCTGCCACATTAGGACCAAATAATGAAAGTTGATCAATGGTCACGATCCTTCCTTCATGTGGAAAACATACCACATGAAAAAGGGAGGAGACAAGTGCTCCCATGGCATAGGTGTAATCGTGCCCCAAGAGCAGATTGAAATCCAAGGGGCCTGGAACAACCATCACGTCCATATGGACGGTTTTACCTCCCAAAGTAACAGGTAATCTTGGAAGGATCCCCAACGGTTGACTCGTTCTTCTGTTAAATGCCAATAGATTCTGCGTAACGGGCGTAAGCGGCGGTGAACCGAAAGTTTTCCAAGTAGTTGAGGATAGAATACTAACATACGCACCTTCGTCTATAATGGTGCTAGGTACGACCAGACCAAAAGCTTGTACTGTGATCTCGAAAGGCACATAAGATGGAAGGCAGTATCCTGCAAATCGATTCCAATAGAAGGAAGCGACCAAACTACTCACAGGGGATACCATCGAACTGAGGAGGTCTTCCCCTGGTGTTACGGAAGAAGAAGGAGCATCCTCCACGACCTCCATCTCGAAGGTGGAAGGAGTAACCTCCGGGACCTCCATCACGGAAGGCATAGGAGCAGCTTCTTGAGGCATAGGGACAGGAGAATATTTCTCCAAATCCGAAGAATCTAGAGAAACAAGAAGAACCTGAGGGGTGTGAGATCCACTCTCGATGGAAAAGACCTGGTGCACCATAGAAGGGACCAGCTCAATTGATCCCATGACCAATGATTGGTCGGGGATCGATTCCTAAATCTGAATTCCCAAGGGAGCAGGATCGACCAATGATGACTCTTGACCAATCATAGGATCAGCTGGTGGAGGACTCGAAGAAATATGTTTATAACCAGCTGGAAGACATGGTGAAGAAACAACTGAGTTATCCAAAACTCGCTTGGCTTCATCCATATATGGAAAAAGGTGAATGGCATGGTGCCCTTCACACCCTATGGGGATTGTACCCACTGCTTTCTGGGAGACTTTCAATAAAGATCACCCGAAGACATGTTCTCAACTTTGACCCCCTCGGAAGTCAAAGGCACCTGGTGACTATTGACCATTTTTCAAGTACTTCGAATGTTGTGGAAGTCTTGAAGATGATAATTCAAAGGTCAAATATGCAAGTGAAATTTGACTTTCCGTGAGGGTTGGAAGGCTTATCAAGAGGAGAATTTTGCCCATTACTTAACTAGCCTCCTTTATCAGCTTCTTCTTCGCTTCTTTCTTAGCCACCCGGTTACTGAATCCAGACTTTCACTAAAGCGGCGAGAAGAGGAGGACGAAAAAAGTGAAGAAGGGGAGAGTGGGTCCACTCAGCTTCAACATGATGTTACACCAAAGAAGAGAACCGACGATCAAGAGTTTCAGGAGTACATTCGCATCATTGAGGTTGAACAACCAGACAAAGAACTTGGTCAGAAGTTAACCCAGGAAGGGACAACGTTGCCATATAAGGAGCACCAAAATTTCCAAAAGGAGGAAAAGGACCGGGATTCCCATCGGAGGGGATTCCTTGGTTGGTGAACTCTGAAAAATTTCCCATTAGAAACAATCTTGAGAAAAACACCCTAAGGAAACTAACTTTAACAAGGAATATTTCGTGGGCAGTTAATTTTTAAAACATTCAAAAAAAACTCTACCATTTCATATTTTAAGAGTCGAGAAACAGGAAAAAGGTGACTCTATCACTTTCAGATTGGAAACAAGCGTGATAGGACAAGCGCTTGATGACCTTTTCAAATTTAATGAGTCAGAAAAAATCGAAATGACTACTCAGGAATACTAGGAAAAAGGGTGTACCAAATAACCGTGAACTGCAATATACATCTTAGTTTCAATAATGAAAGAGAAATCAACCAAGGACTTTCCGTACGTGCAGACAATCTCCCCGAATGCTGTGTCCGGTGTATCACGGGTATAGGGCGGCAGACTCGGCTTCCTATGGATAAAGGATTGAAACCTAGAGGGGTCTCCCTTTATATACGCAATGGTACAGGGAGCACAAGTCCGTACTAGCGCTGTCTAAAGCCAAAAGGCGAATGACAGCTACTAGGTTTAAAGACGTCGGAACACGTCTCTAGCCTAGATCTCTAAATGTGTTTCGTTAAATTTCAATGCTGCCTTAGTGTAAATTGATTACATTTTAATTTTGATCTTCAATTATGTTTCAGTTTCAAGGCCCTATCGTATGTCATATGACAATCTCCTGTATGCAGCTACATGAGAAAAATAAATCTTTTCAATTCGATGAATTCTATCTAGTTAAGGGAAGAGCTTCAAACAGTGATGCAACAAACAATAAAACGGAAAAAAAAACTTTTTCCAAACTAGATGACTTTTACTATCCAAAAGTAATTTCAAACACTCAACGATGCGAATAATGCAATGTAATCTATGCAAAATCCTCTTTTTCAAAAACTATGCAATTGTAATCTATGCACAATTTCCTTTTCCTTTTCAAATAATAAGAATGCACTCAATGCATTTTTCGATGAAATGAGAATCTACTTAATGCATGCTTTTAACAAAAGAGAATGCACCCAAAGATATTTTTAGTTTTCAATCATTAAACAATGTGATCTAAGTTCAATTATAAATCTCAAAAAATACTTTTCAATGCAATGTGATCTAATGCATCTTAACAAAAAGAACACTTTGAGACGAAAACTAAATAAACGCAAATCTTCTTAACGAAGGATGAATGCAAAAGAGATGTAAACAAACACTAAGAATGCAATCATTGTTTTAAACACTTTGTAACGAAATCCCTCAAAAGGAGACAAGACATATGAGGCCAAACACAAAAAGGACATCCAAAGCAAGAGATCAAAACAAGGCATTCATTCCCTTTTACATCAAACAATCATGGAAAGAAGACATTCCAAACAAGGAGCAATGTAATCTATGATCATACAGTGAAAAGACTGGAAGGGAAAGACACACTGGTGAAGGATTTAGGGAAAAAATCTCAATTTTCACACACCCTAAAATTGGCTCGACTTGTTCATTGACAACTAGCGCCAACTGGCGCGACTTGCACACTGACAACTAGCGCCAATGGCCAATTGGTGCGGGTTGCTAACTGAAAATAAGCGCCAACGCCTGAAAATGAGAAAACAAAGAATTTCTCCCAACGAAGACCAGACTCACCACTTCAAGCAGAATCTCCAAGACTCAAATGAACCATATGATCTAGGCTCAAAGCGAGACAGACATAGATCAAGCTCAGAAAGCTCAAAACAGAGTAAACCCTAGTACCTTACAGGATTGGCGTGACTGTAAGGCTGAAACTAGCGCCATAATAGAATTGGCGCGGGTAATACACTAGCAACCTGCGCCAATGGGCACGACTGTCAAGCTGAAAAGCGCGCCAGTCGGGTTTACCAGTCAAAAATAAAAAAGAGCAATCCAATAGGCAGACCAGTGATAATCAAGCTATCCAAAAGCCAAATTCACAGAAAAAGCCAGCTCAAAGAGCTGATCAAGCAAGCAAGACCAAGAAGTTGACCGGAAAGAGAAGACAAAACTCTAAGTTGTTCAGTCCGTAAACCAAACCGTAGATTGAATGAAGCAGCGTTGATCTACTCCGCTAATGCAGATCAAAAGCATTTCGAATGCTATCTGGCTATGCTTCAGGCTCCGTCTATAGTTTAGAAATCAAACAACAAGCTGAGTCCCCAGCGGAGTCGCCAAATTGTTGAGGAGGTAAATCCCCTCTACGGATAGAGGTGATCCCTACTAGCCCAGATCGGGTCTAGCAACAATCAAACATGCTACAGTGCAGGTTCCTAATTGCAAATAAACCAACTTGTGAGGAAGGCTTACCTAGAATCCGACGCTGTCATTTGTAAAAGAGGTGGTGCTCCCATTCCTTTGCCCTGGCAGATCACAATCCTCACGATCTCCGTGATCGGATACCTGCACATGCAAGAAACAACACAAACACAAGCATAAAATCTAGTACATACAACTATATGTTAGTCGCAGAGGACATAACTCATGAACAAGATCAAGAACAAGAGTGGAACCATAACCGATAGTCACTTATCATTAAAGAGTCAAAATAAGAATACAACCATAGCTTCGACGCAACACTCCGCTTTAGCGGGTCGTCAGCACAACATGTATCGATAAAGCCTGTCAGGGATGGGACAAGCCCCTCTCTCCGAATACTTGGCAATAGTCTCCTTGCTTGGATTTGGCCTTAAGGGAATCAAGAAGGCTCTTGCAGCATAAGGATGTGAAAGCTCTTGGGAACTTGGAGATTAGCTTGCCATGGAGAAGAGCAGGCTTTTATAGAAGGAGGAAGGGGAGTTGGGATCCCTATAATTATGGGATTAGCCCTATCATCAAGGAAGCTTCCATGAGAGGTGCCAAACCACTTCCTCTCTATGGAAATCCGTAGCCAAACCTTCCAACTCAAGATAGAAATCAGTCCAGAAATTTGTTAGAATGAAACTTCTGCCTTTTACTTTTAAAAAACACCTCTTAATATGGTTGGCATGGGTGCGGCTCTACGACAGATCGCCAATTGGCGTGTCCTCTTTGGAGGATTTTCCCCCTTGGCGTGAGAGCTGAACTGTGGAACCGCGCCAATGGAAAAAGATATATTTTTAGGGTTCTGGCAGGGAGATGTATTCAGGGCAATTAAAGCTCATCTTCAGAGGGATGTAATGAAAGTATTTTCAAGTCTTGTCTCTGCTCACAGGTCACGGAATGAGCCCTCCAATGTGCGAGATGAAGATTGTAGGGACAATGAGAAATTGTTGTGTAACAAAGCCTTACCAATTTAAATCGGTAGAGTAATGGCAAAGGAGGTAAATCACAAGATATTCCAGCAAGTGTCTTGTTGATGAGGAGTCGCGATGCGATGCGATCCAATCGCAAATCGTATATCGCAATAACTGAAGTTCAAATGTCTTGCGGATGTGGTAGAGCTCTGATGCGATGTGATCATCACAATCGCAAAGGAACGGAGGAGTATATATATATATATATATATGTGTTGCACCGGTTGAAAACCACGATGCGATCACACCATCGCAAATCGCAAACATCGCAAGTTTTGTTTGTTTCGCCATATGTTTGATCGCAGGTAATTGCGATGCGATCCCATCGCACATCACAATATCGCACAATTGCAATTCTTATTTTTTTATTATATGTTTTAAGTCGCGGACCCGACGCATATATTTTTTATGTTTAATATTTTATAATGTGCGCACCACTTATAAAAGAAAGGCCCGAGAGCCTATAATTACAATGTTTTTGTTTTTACACAAGAACATAGTCGTTTTTTATGCACAGTAGTGCGGAATTGAAAATACACAGCAGCGTATTTTTCAGAGAGAGACGGAGTGTTTTATTTTGAGAAACAGTAAGGTGCTCTCTGTGCACTGTGTTGTAGTAGCAGTCATGTTTTTAATCCCTCTGGAAGAGGAAGAATTTGTAACAGATTTTTTTTATGAAATAATTTTTTTTTTTTTGAGTTGAAACTTTGTTTCCAGTGAGTGAAATATTTTAATTTCTATGTGTTAGAAGAAGAGATTTTATTCTCTTCATTGTTATTCTGGAATTTTTCAATATTCCAACATGCAGGTGGATATTAAACTTTACATATTGTTGGTATTTTTCCCATTATGCCAAATATTGAACTTTTAAGTTGGCATTATCCGTAAACAGCCGAGATGCTGCTTTATTAGCATGCACACAATGGCATATTCTTTTATTTAATAATAATTTAATTTTGAGATTATTATAAAATTAGATAGCGAAATTCTTTATTTGTTAAATAAGAATTTTATTTTTCTAAAATAAATTATATATGTGTGTTTGGAAGTTAAGTGGCATACAACTAATTTGTAGTAAAGGTTTGTAAATAAGTGGAAGTGAAGATAAAGAAGAGGAAAAAGAAAAAGCATGATGAAGATATTTTTAACATTGTATTTGAAGGTAGGTGTTTAAAATAGTATGAGAGTAGAAATTGAAAGTAAAGTTATTAATAAATTTGATGCAAACTTGAAATTTATTGAAGAATGGATTGAAAATCCAATTGAACAAATTGATGAAAGCTTTTAAAGTAGCAGCTGAAATAAATGAATTGAATGAAATGGTGAATGAGAAAGAGGAGTGTGGTTATAATTTTACATGTAAACATAATGATAAATGTAAACATAATGATAATCTAAAGTGTAAAGATTACAAGAAAAAAATATTAGTACTTGATGAAACTTCAGAGAAATATATGGAAATATGTATAGACTAAGAAGAATAAAGTATTGAAACGATCTTTAAGAGATGGAGTGAAAAGAAATTAAATTATTCTATCCATAAATATGGTAGAAATAGAAGCTATGGAGTCTATGACAAGTTAAATTGTGCTATTGAAATTTTCTTCTATCGATAAATATGGTAGAAAGAGGATCAAGAATATGAAGTGCAAGAAGCAGAGCAAAGAAAGATGAGAGTTGTGGCAGTAATCCATATGTAAAACAATAGTTCAAGAGAAAGTAGAAAAAATATCAAGAATATGAAGGGAAAGAAACATAGCCAAGAACATAATTAGAAGATGAAGAGTTGTAGCATTACTCCATCCACGAGCAAAACCACAGTTGAAAAGAAAGTTGTAGGAGATAGACTTAGACTAGAAGTCAAAGAAAATTGGAACAATAAAATGAAGCCTACAGGCAGAAAGCACTAAACAAAATAAACACTTAGTAGGGTATAGAATTTAGAAAAAATGAAAAAGAAAACATTGAAAATTTTTGAGTCATTGTAAGTTTAGGTGAGACTTAAGACCAATAAACATGTTTAAGTAGTGATTGAGTTATATTTTATTTTAAGCTTAAGACTATATTTGTAATTAAGGGGAAGTGTTAAAATTTTTAATTACTCCCATATACATGTAATACATGAAATGACTCTTTGAATTAAGTAGAATATTAAAAAATCGTCCTCCAATTTATATTTGAAAATGTTAAATTTGGTTTTAAATTTAAGTGCTTGAATGCTGAAGTCAATATCAGTGAAGTCAAAAAGTATAAATACCCCTCATTGAATTGATTGTAATTAAGCTGATATGAAACCAATAGAGCCAAAAGCAACAACTCTTTAAATAAATATATAAAATATTAATAAATAGAAATTTATTTTGTGTCTTTCATTCATTTTTCATATAATAGTTGAAATTTTGTGCAAATAATACTCAAAACGAAATTCATTTTCCTTTTATTTTGTGATTGTTTTTTGTGCAAATCAAGGTGAAAGCTCAATTCATTTTCTTTTGAACATTCACAACAATTTCATGATGCAAAAGGTTGGTAGACAGTGCACGTAGATATTCATGTTTACATATTATCTATATTTCGTCCATCATGGCAAAGCTTTTCAAACAACTCCACCGAGATATTGAATTTTTGGTATTATCCGTAAAGAGCCGAGATGCTACTTTTATAGTAGTGGCATATTCTTCTATTATATATATATATATTTAAATAATAATTTGATTTTATGATAATTTTGAAATTATATATTGAAAAAAAAATGATTTTTAAACTTATAATATTTATGAAACTAATATATAACAATAATAATATAACTTTAAAATCATATTGAAAAATAAAATAAGGTAATAGAACTTTTTTATTGGTAAAATCAGGAAATCATTACCTTACAACAAATTTTATTTTATTGTATTATATAAAACTTTTAATATTTCATTTTTATTTTATTTTATTATATTATATATATATATGTTTGAATTCAATCTATACTGGTTATTTGTAGAATACGGAAGGAAGAACATATCTAAATTAAATCTTATAAGGCAGTCTGTCAACAATCTAAATAAAATTCTTCTTGATGACGCAATTACTCAGTCAATAATTTCAGAGAAAACCAATCTACACTTTAAACCTCTGTAGGAAAATCTACCCTTTAACGTCAATGCTTAAATGGAAAAGCACAGATCTTATTTACATCCATTTCATTGACACATATATTCTCATGTTTTTGCATTATTTTATATGTAAACCTCATGTATGTGGGTCTTTAACTATTTTTATATGTTCTTTGCATAGTTTGTTTGTAAATATCATGTATGTTTGACTAGTTAAGAAGAACGTCAACGATGAGGTAGAAATCGTACTTCTGGGCAACCAATTTCAGTGTAACTTGAACATCTGAGAAGAAAAATATTGAGCTCGATAATTCATTTTAAGTTCAATTGGGGTTATATGAGAAGAAAATATATTGACTTGGATCAGTCTTTTAAATTTAATTACAGTTCAAATTTTGGGAGGGATTCGTTGAAATGATATTCTTAATTTTGTTTCTATCTTTAATTTGGTTCAAAACATATTAAAGAGAGGGATAGAAAGGTTTGGAGAATCTTTTTCGCAAGAAAGATTTTACATTTGAAAAGTTTAGAAAAGAGGATATCTGTCTTCAGTGATTTAATGGCGATAACATAAAAGTTATTTAATGGCAGTAATATAAAAAGTGTTTTAATATTAGTTGTATTATTTGTGTGCACAAAATATGTTGAGGGTGTACGCTGTAAGTAAGATATTAAAGTTTATTGTTTGAGGATGATGATAATTTTTTCTATTGTAAGGTTTCGCAACTATAAAGGTATTTGGACTTTGAGTGGATTTTGATCATTCAGGATATTACAATTAAGAATAATATTTTAAGATTAAAAAACAAATTTTAGATTAAGAAGTAAGTAGGATATTAAAATTTATTGGTGGAAGACGACGATAAATTTTGTGGTTGTAGGGTTTCAAAAACAAAGGTATTAGTAGCTTGGTGGCTTTTCATCTTCATTATTGAAGATATTACAATGAAAGTGTAATATTTTAATATTAAAAATAAATTATATATAAAGGAGTAAAATAAAAAAGTATTATATTATGATTAGTTTGATTTCTTATATATATTTATAATTGAAATTAATCCTAATATAAAATTACTTCAATTTATATATTCGTAATTTATTTTAATAATTTTAATCTTAAAAACTAAAAAATGTTTACAAAACCATTTCTAATTTTTATAAAAAAAAAAAAAAATTGATTTTGAAAATCATCAAAAACCTACCCAAACATATGACTTTTAAATATTTGGAACTACATTCTCAAACCCAAATGCACTTGAGGTACTGCCCTCTGATCCTTGCTACACTAAGTGAAGTGCATACCCATTGCAGATCATGTTAGTAGAGTAATAGTTAAAATATTATTATTTATTATTTTTAATAATATTTTTAACATTAAATCTAGTTAATATTAATATTAATATTAATTATTACTAATTTTAATTTTTAAATATTAATATTAATAATTTTTTTAACAATGTTATTAATAGTTATAATAATGTTGAATTAATAATATTAATTTTATATTTAATAATATAAAATTTATGTTTAATAATAAGTTTAGGTTTATAATATATAGAAATTTTTAGGTTTATAATTTAAATTAAAGTTTAATATTATTAAATTTAGGCTTAATAACAATATTATTTTAGATTTATAATATATAATAAAAAAAAATATTTTAATAATGTTTTACGTTTATAATATATAATGTTTTAGGTTTATATATAATATAATTTTTTTAAGTGTCAACTTTTTTGGGAGGGAGAGGGAGAGGGAGAGGAAGTTTGTATGTTTGTACGTTTATAATAATTTGTTTATTTAATTATCATAAGGCTAAAAATTTGAAGTTTAATATAGCATAATGAAATATATTTTTTTTCAAATTTATATAATATATTTATATTAATTTATAATGTCATATTTTATGTTTTAATATTACATTTAATAATAATAAGTTTTACATTTAAATATTATGTTTAGATTTATAATAATCTTTTTTTATTTTTTATAATAATAATAATAAGTTTTAGATTTAATCATTAATTCTAATATTAGGCTTAATAATTCAGTATAATATCACTTTTTGATTTTTCGATATTATATTTAGATTTTATAATATTTGATATAATAAAAGATTTATAATATTAAATTGAATAATATAGACTTAATATTAAATTTATATTTCATAATAATATAAGCATATTAAATTATATTAATATAGTAATGACTAACAATATTATTTTTTATTATTATTAATAAAATTTTAACATTAAATGTGTTTAATATTAATATTAACTCTTATATAAAATTATTATTATTATTATTATTGAAATTTTTTTGGTAATATTAACATTAATAAGGTTAATAATATTAATAATAATAATATTACGTATTATAATAATATTGCATTAATAACAATAGATTTAGATTGTGTATAAATTTTTTCAGTGAAAATCACATTCAAGCATATTTTGTCAACGCGTTTCGAATTAGCTAGTGTGGTTCATCATTAGGACAAGATGAGAAATCTAATCTAGGACGCAGTTGAAATATATAGGAAACTCCGACTAGATAGATAATTTACAGGCAGAGTCTCTACATCTCTTTAAAAAGGTTAGATCAGATTTCACCTTAGATACCCGCAAGCGTGCCCTTTCAAAATGATGATCTTTAAGTGCCAAGGCCCTACCGAGCAGAGTTTCAATGTTAGGATTTTCGCTTCTGTGATCCATAAAATTGTGTATAAAATCATTCGGTGAAAATCACATTTAAGCTGAATTTGTTGACACATTTTGAACGAGCTAGTGTGGTTCATCATGAGGACAAGATGAGAAATATGATCCAGGACATAGTTTAAATAGATAGGAAACTCTGACTAGCCATTATGGAATAATGGATAATTTAGAGGTAGAGTCTCTATATCTCTTTAAAAAGGTTAGATCAGATTTCATCTTAGATACCCGCAAAAGTGCCCTTTCAAAATGATGAACTTTAAGTGCTAAGGCCCTACCAAGTAGGGTTTCAATGTTAGGAATTTGGCTTCTGTGATCCATAAAATTGTGTATAAAATCTTTCAGTGAAAATCACATTCAAGCAGATTTTGTCAACGCGTTATGAACGAGCTAGTGTGGTTCATCATCAGGACAAGATGAGAAATCTGATCTAGGACATAGTTTAAATATATAGGAGACTTCGACTAGCCATTATGGAATAATGGATAATTTAGAGGCAGAGTCTCTACATATATTTAAAAATGTTAGATCAGATTTCATCTTAGATACCCGTAAACGTGCCCTTTGAAAATGATGAACTTTAAGTGCCAAGGCCCTACCGAGCAGTGTTTCAATGTTAGGAATTTGGCTTCTGTGATCCGTAAAATTGTGTATAAAATATTTCGGTGAAAATCACATTCAAGAAGATTCTGTCGACGCATTTCGAACTTGCTAGTGTGGTTCATCATGAGGACAAGATGAGAAATCTGATCTAGGACACAGTTTAAATAGATAATAAATTCTGACTAGCCGTTATGGAATAACGGATAATTTAGAGGAAGAGTCTCTACATCTCTTTAAAAAGGTTAGATCATATTTCATCTTAGATACCCGCAAACGTGCCCTTTGAAAATGATGAAATTTAACTGCTAAGGCCCTACTGATGAGGGTTTCAATGTTAGGAATTTGGATTTTGTGATCCATAAAACTGTGTATAAAATATTTCGGTGAAAATCACTTTCATGCAGATTTTGTCGACGTGTTTCGAACTAGCTAGTGTGGTTTATAATCAAGACAAGACGAGAAATCTGATACAGGACATAGTTTAAATAGATAAGAAACTCTGACTAGCCATTATGGAATGACGAATAATTTAGAGGGAGAGTCTCTACATCTCTTTAAAAAGGTTAGATCAGATTTCATCTTAGATACCCGCAAATGTGCCCTTTAAAAATGATGAAATTTAAGTGCCAAGGCCCTATCGAGCAGGGTTTCAATGTTAGGAATTTGGTTTCTATGATCCATAAAATTGTGTATAAAATCTTTCCATGAAAATCACATTCAAGTAGATTTTGTCGATGTGTTTCAAACCAGCTAGTGCGGTTCATCATCAGGACAAGATGAGAAATCTGATCTAGGACACAGTTTAAATAGATAGGAAACTCTGACTAGCCATTATGGAATAATGAATAATTTAGAGGTAGAGTCTCTACATCTCTTTAAAAAGTTTAGATCAGATTTCAACTTAGATACCCGCAAACGTGCCCTTTCGAAATGATGAAATTTAAGTGGCAAGGCCCTACCGAGCAGGGTTTTAATGTTAGGAATTTGGCTTCTGCAATCCATAAATTTTTGTATAAAATATTTTTGTGAAAATCACATTGAAGAAAATTTTGTCAACAAGTTTTGAACGAGCTAGTGTGGTTCATCATCAGGAGAAGATGAGAAATATGATCTAGGACACAGTTTAAATAGATAGGAAACTCTGATTAGCTGTTATGGAATAAAGGATAATTTAGAGGAAGAGACTCTACATCTCTTTAAAAAGGTTAGATCAGATTTGATCTTAGATACTCGCAAATGTGCCCTTTAAAAATGATGAAATTTAAGTGCCAAGGCCCTACCGAGCAGGGTTTCAATGTTAGGAATTTGGATTTTGTGATCCATAAAATTGTGTATAAAATCTTTCGGTGAAATCACATTCAAACATATTTTGTCGACGCGTTTCGAACCAGCTAGTGTGGTTCATCATCAGGACAAGATGAGAAATCTAATCTAGGACATAGTTTAAATAGATAGGAAACTCCTACTAGTCGTTATGGAATAACGGATAATTTAGAGGCAGAGTCTCACGTATCTTTAAAAATGTTAGATCAGATTTCATCTTAGATACCCGCAAACGTGCCCTTTCAAAATGATGAAATTTAAGTGCTAAGGCCCTACCAAGCAGGGATTCAATTTTAGGAATTTGGCTTCTGTGATCCATAAAATTGTATACAAAATCTTTTGGTGAAAATCAAATTCAAGCAGATTTTTTCGACGCGTTTTGAACCAGCTAGTGTGGTTCATCATCAGGACAAGATGAGAAATCTAATCTGGGACAAAATTTAAATAGATAGGAAACTCTGACTGGCCGTTATGGAATAACAAATAATTTAGAGGCAGAGTCTCTACATATCTTTAAAAAGGTTAGATCAGATTTCATCTTAGATACCCACAAATGTGCCCTTTCGAAATGATGAACTTTAAGTGAAAAGGACCTAATGAGCAGGGTTTCAATGTTAGGAATTTGGCCTCTGTGATCCATAAAATTGTGTATAAAATATTTCGGTGAAAATCACATTCAAGAATATTTTGTCGACGTGTTTCGAACCAGCTAGTGTGGTTCATCATTAGGAAAAGATGAGAAATCTGAACTAGCACACAGTATAAATAGATAGGAAAATCTGACTAGCCGTTATGGAATAATGGATAATTTAGAGGCAGAGTCTCCACATCTCTTTAAAAAGTTTAGATCAAATTTCATCTTAGATACCCACAAACGTGCCCTTTCAAAATGATGAACTTGAAGTGCCAAGGCCCTACCAAGCAGGGTTTCAATGTTAGGAATTTGGCTTCTGTGATCCATAAAATTGTGTATAAAATATTTCGGTGAAAATCAAATTCAAGAAGATTTTTTCAACGCATTTCGAACCAGCTAGTGTGGTTCATCATCAGGACAAGATGAGAAATCTAATCTAGGACACAGTTTAAATATATAGGAAAATTCGACTAGCCATTATGGAATAATGGATAATTTAGAGGCAGAGTCTTTACATCTCTTTAAAAGGGTTAGATTAGATTTCATCTTAGATACCCACAAATGTGCACTTTAAAAATGATGAACTTTAAGTGCCAAGGCCCTACCGAGTACGGTTTCAATGTTAGGAATTTGGCTTCTGTGATCCATAAAATTGTGTATAAAATCTTTCGGTGAAAATCACATTCAAGCAGATTTTGGGCATGGCCAACCATCAACAACCATGGTGTTAATGGTAAATTTATCTCTATGGTCAACCATGGTTAATGTCTCTATGGTCTACCATACAACCATCATCAACAATGGTTGACAATGGTGAAAAATGATCAACCATGGTCAACCATCATGAACCATGGTTGAGTATGGTCAACCATGGTCAATCATGATCAATCAATGTTAACAATCATCAACCATGCCCAACCATTTTTGACCATCACCGACCATGATCATAATACCCAGTCAATGCCTTTATAGTCAACCATGCTCAATCGTGGGCAACCATGGTTTAATATGCTCAACCATGGTCAATGTTTTTTTGGAAAACTATAGACAGGCATGGTAATCCATGATCAAACATGGTAATCCATTATTGATTATGGTTAACCATTATTAACCATGGTTTATTATTGTTATCCATCATCAACTATGGTTAACCAAGATCAAGGTATTTATGGTTGAATATGGTCAACTATGATTAACCATGGTTGTCTTTGGTAAACCATAGTCAACCTAGAATATTCCATGATCTACCGACTCCTAATGGTCAATCATAGTCAACCATGGGAAATATGGTCGAACAAGTTCAACCAAGGTCTCCATGGTTTAATATGGTCAACCAAGGTCTCTATGGTTGAATATCGTCAACCATAGTGATCAATAAATATCTTTATGGTTGGATATGATCAACAATGGTCAACCATCTTCAGTCATGGTCAAACCCATCAACCATGGTTGAATATTATCAACCATTGTCAACTATCATTAACCATCGTAAATCAATTTCAACTATTGTCAACCATGATCAACCATGTTCGATGTCCCTATGGTCAACCATGGTCACCCATGATGAACCATGGTAGTCCATGATCAACCATGGTCAACCAACATCAACCATGGTTGAATATCCTAAACCATGATCAACTATGGTTAACAATGATCAAGCTTTGTATGGTTGAATATGTTCAACTATGATCATCGATGGGCATATTTGGTCAACCACAGTCAACCTAGAACATTTGATGGTATACCAAATCCTAACGGTCAATCATGGTAAACCATAGTCGGAATGGTTGTCCCTCTTCAACTATAATCAAACCCATTAATTATATCAACTGTTAATGCAATTATATGTGCAACACTAATGGTATATTATCATTAATATTGATGTAAGATTGACCATGGTCAGCGTCGTCCACCCTAATGAACCTCGTGAACCGTAGTGAGTGATGATTAAGAATAGTAAATGAATCCACTCCATGCACATCGGTTGTAACTTGCATAACCACATTTACTAATGTGGTTGACATATGTTGATTGAAATTATTTTCGACCTTTTATACGCCAATTGGCATATGAAAACGATATCGACAAACATATATCAACCACATTGAGAAATGTGGTTGTGCTAGTTTCATATTTACTTTTTTTTTTTTTTTGCTAAATTGTGCTAATTCTATTATATAAACATAAAGTTACAAAACTGCTCCGGTTCAACTATGGTAGCCTGAAACCGGGCTTGATGTCCATGTTCTATCCATTTGACGAACTGCCCAGAGTGGGAAACCATTTCTTATAAAAGCAATAACACCGCCCTTGGAAAGGGAAACCAGTGGAGAGTCTATTACATTCAGCATATGAAAACTATAGAAAGACAGTACTAGCATGCAACTTCTGCTACTGTAGACAACAAAAAAGTGAGTGTTTCTTGCAAAAAAGTCAAGTGTAGAAACCATACTGAGCCTAGACATAGCGGGGTCAATGCGTGTGGGTTGGAGCAGGCGGCTCCTCCTCAATGCGACACCCGTATTGTTCCTAAGGATCTGCATCAGCGCTTTAAGCTCCATCTCTATCCAAAAGATTTGCATCCACCTGCATGTAAAGATGATCCAGGGAGGGAGAGGTAGTAACAAGGGGTTCACCTGGGCCAGCAGTGGGCATAGCAACAGGGTTGGGTGTAGGGTCAAGAGGAGAGGGCGTAGGATCATACACCGAAGGAGAATAAATGGTGGACTCTTCACGCAGGGTTATAGTTATGTATGCAGTGATGGTGGGGCGATTGAAGGCACTGTCAAAGCGAAGCTCGTCTCTTTGCGAGGTTTGCCTCAGAATGTGGCTTCCGGAGTGATGGGGGTCAGAGAAAGCAGGGTTCGGGGGCGCTGCCAGAGTAGGAGAAGAGGGATGATTGCCATGGGCATGGCCATGAGGGACATTGTGGTCCTGAGAATGCCGCCGGTCAGTTTGCTCAATGAAGGGATGTTCGCCAAAACTGGTAGAAGGACGTTCACTCGCAGCCCTGCCACGAGTAGCTCCTCGTCGGT
The DNA here is from genome assembly GCA_034641835.2 of Pinus albicaulis. NCBI lineage: Eukaryota > Viridiplantae > Streptophyta > Pinopsida > Pinales > Pinaceae > Pinus > Pinus albicaulis. The sequence goes on from CM076582.1 coordinate 1,422,391,965, forward strand.
ACGTCATACATTGCCTAAGCCTAGGCATGATAGTTGCAGCAGTGTGAACAGGAAACGAACAGGAGGGAGAAACTTGAACAGGGGCTAAACTACTGTGAGCGCCAGGAGGGACCTGCAAATTGGAATTGGAAAGACAGAAATTGCTATGCGAATAGTGATATCCAGGGATAGTTTCCATGCAACTGCGCAGCGAGCAACTTCGTCCAGTGATTGTGCGAGCACTAGGCGTTGCATAATCCTCAGGGCAAACACTGCGAATGGGCTTCAAAGATATACCAACAGAGCATGAATGTTCTGGAGATCCTGAGATTGCAACCATATTGTGTCAACTGTTCGGACCAAGGAGGAGAAAGAGCCAGCGCTGAGGAGTAAATGTTCTGAGCCGATGCGAATTGATGATTGTATTAATGGCGCCATGGGGGGCCATGTGGCCACCCCATGCGAAGTGCTTTGGGAGGTGGCCAGGGACAAATGTCCCATCAAACCAGTTAAGCATCCGCATCCGGAAAGTTTCATATTTAATTTATATGGAGAAAATAATTAATTTAAGTTAAAAAAATTCTACTTAGTAAAAATATGTTAACAACAAATATGTGTTAGGAATTTTTCTTCTCTGATCCATAAAATGTATAAAAAATATTTTGGGGATAATCAAATCCAAGAATATTTTGTCGACATGTTTTGAACCAGCTGGTGTGGTTTATCATCAGGACAAGATGATAAATCTTAACAGTTAACTAGTTTAAAAAGATAGAGGGACGCTCCAACTAGCCGTTGTAAAATTCTTAGTTTGAATCAAATAAGGAAAATAATTTTTTTTTTTAAAAATGAATTTATTACTATTATTACTATTTTATTATTTATTTATTTAATTTACTTATTTATTTATTTCTTCCTTCTTCTTTTTTTAACTAAATAAAGGAAAATAATATATTTAATTAATTTTAAAATAATTAATTAATAGTTGTATATATATTATAATTATACTTATTAATATTTATATTTACATAAAAACAAAATTTAATAAGATAAATCCCAATTACTAGATAATTTGATACATTATATATCAAAATTAGCAATAAATATTATAATTAAAATGAATTATATAATTTTGAAAAAAAAAGGGGGGGAGGGGGTGTTAAGAATAGGTGAACGGATACGAGGGAGAACCGGGTGGGAAGAAACAACAACTAAGAGCGAAGGGCTAGAATCCAGCATCTGCTAGCACTCGACCCATCATCCCTGTTAAGGTTTACCGGTCTCTCTTCAATATCTCTCTCTCTCTCTCTCTCTCTCTCTCTCTCTCTCTCTCTCTCTCTATATATATATATATATATATATATATATATATATATTAAAATACATGGCATAATAACTTCCAATTAGAACTAACAATTATCTCTCTCTCTCTCTCTCTCTCTCTCTCTCTCTCTATATATATATATATATATATATATATATATATATATTAAAATACATGGCATAATAACTTCCAATTTATTTTTTTGGAAAAATAATTAGAACTAACAATTACCTAACTATCTCAAATAACCGCAAAAGGGATTATAATCTAACACCATCAACATTTTTCTCAACTACTCCTCCTCCCACATAGACAATATAAACAAATAAAATAATGCTACAAATGATTAAAAGTAATAAACTATAAAATCCTATATTTAGATGTACTTATGAGAGAAGATATATATATTTTTTAAATATTTATCATCATGTCCAAATATATTACTCTGATATGGGCAGGGAATTGAATGATTGACTTGACCTCAAGGAGTGTCTTAACAAGGTCATGTCCAAATATATTACTATGATAGGGGTAGAGAATTGAACGAGTGAATTCACATCAAAGAGTGTCTTAATAGGATCACCGCCATCTATCCAAAACCCCATAGCCATATGGAAGAAGATATTGATTTAATAAAACATAGTGTGATTAAAATGGAAATAAATATAATCAGTATATTTTTATATATAAAAGAATAAATCTATTTAATTTAAACAATTTTTTTTTAATAAAATTGTTAAATCCACATTTAAAGTGAAAAGGTGGTAAAGTATGTACAACTAAATAGATGTAGTAGAAGGTGTACACCTAAATAATTGCTTTTCGTGTAGGTCCCTTATCCTAAAAGGAGGGGTGACAGATCAACCCCGGAATGAGAAATTGGTTCAACCATAGAGATTTAATTGGGACATATGTTTCGTAATAAAATATCACATATTAAAAGAAAAAGAAAATAATCTATATATATCTATATGTCTGGTCATATGGCAATTTATTTAATTTATATCTTAACTGTGAATTTAAATTTAAATTATTGTTATATGCATTAGAATATGTGTTTGTGAAATACATACTTATAAACATAAAACCAAACACTTGGTAAAAATTTTGATACTTCATCTCGGCTCTTTACCCACAAATACCTAAAGTTCAATATCTGGGTTGAGCTGCATACCAGCCTTTTTTCATCCTAAAAAAATCATCAATGAGAAAATGATATGCTTTTTCGGTATTCTTTGCACAGAAATGTCACAAAAAAAAATTACAGAAACATAGATAATCATACTATTTACTTTACATCATAGTTACCAAATTCGAATTTAGTTAGATATGAAATAAAATTAACTCTATAAAATCTAATATAAAAAAAATTCACATTATATTTCTTATATATATATATATAATTTAAATGAACAATCATTATATTCTAAACTTTAATGAAATTTCATTAAATTTTTCTTTTATAAAGATATGGATTTTCAACTATTTTTTTATGGTTATGAATTTGCAATTAAGGTTTGCGATTTTATAATTTATGGATTTGTAGTTAAGGTCTAAGTTATGAATTTGTAGTTAATTTAATATATATATATATTTTATTTTTAAATATCTTTGTTACTTTTAATATATTTGTCGGTGTTTGTCTGCAGTCCAAACCAATGGAAAAAGGCCAATCTGGGAAACGACAGGGTACTGGAAAAGAGAAGCAGAAGCAACCAATTAATAATGTGGGACCAAGTAAGCATGGAAGGAAAACAAACAAAGAATTTATGGACAATATTTTTGATCTTGATGAAGCTGAAAACCCAACTCAGATTCGCAATACAATCCAAGGCTGGGAAAGAGAGAGCAACCATGATGAAGATGACATCAAGCAACAGGAAGCTACCATGGACTTCCTATCGGACCCCAGGAATACAAGAGGGAGGTTATCCCTTTTTCATCAATCAATATATAGTTATTGGAAACTTAAATGAGTTTTGGCGAAGGCCATGACTATCATGTGGGAAACAGAAGGAAACCCAAATGTGGTTTCAATTCTGCAACAAATCAAACAGGAAATCCAAGAAATTGCCATGTCTCAGTATCATGCAGCGACAATAATTTGGAGAATAGAACGTCAACTTCAAGCAATGCAGCAAGTAGATATGATAGGCTCTACTACAAAGGACCCAACTCTAATTGACTCTTCTAATGGATGACATTTTATGTTAACTATCTTTAATGATTTTTCGGAATTTTTTTACAACTTTAGGATAAACTTTAACTTTTATGAACATAGTAATGTAGATATAGCATCAAGTAGAAGGAAGAAATAATTCCAATGTTGGTTGGCTTTTAATTCACTCAGGTGACCAACAGACCTGGTTTCCTTCGGGCAGGTTGAGGCTACCAATGGCATCAGCATATGTATAGAAATATTCTTTTTTTGATAATTAGAAAGTGGAAAGGATTTACAAAATTTACAAGAAAAAAATGATGAACCACACAGGCTCACTCGAAATGCGTCGACAAAATATTCTTAAATGTGATTATCACCAAAAGAATTTTTATACATTTTAGGTATGACACAAAAAAAATTCCTAACATCTTTGAATGTAGTTAGTTTTATATAATTCTAAAATGGTTTTTATTTATTGAAAATTTTATTTAATGGTGCGAAGAACAAGTCAACGTTATGAGTTTTCAAATAAATTTCATTCATGTGAGTCACAATGAGATTTTATCATGTCCATTGCACGGGTTTCTTATCCCAAAATACTCGATCAATTTCTATATATAACAAGTCCCCAATTCACCGTGAATAAAAAAATAAAATAAATTGTTTATGACTGTTAACTAGGCATTAAGATGAGCTTAGTTCTATTTAAAGAGCAGAGCTTAGATTGTTAAAAGAAAAGAGATAGCATATAACAAAAACAACTCAGGAATTTCATTGGGGAACCGCGTTAACCATTTGTGACAGAATTAAATTCTGGCCAATCTTAACTTCCGTTGTTGTTAGCCACTCAATGACCTCTCTTTTAATATGTTGTCTATCGGTAGTCGTAATTGAGTCATGTGCAGAACCACGATTTCTTGTAGAGTGGCGATTATTTTCTTAGTCATTGTTATGAGCCACAGGTCCCACTGTAAGTTGTTGTCATCCTCAGTAGCCATCCATTGTCCAACCTCTGACACAAACACTAGCTGACATGTTTACTAGATCAAATCCCTTGTTTTTGTTGAAGCAATACAACCATTAAAGGAAGAATCCCCGTAACCTTTGTGTACTCACTTATGAAATAGGATTTATAAATTGTTAACAATAAAGTAATATTTCCCTAAATTCCATTTTATTATGCATTGAGGGAAAAAAACATTAACTCAAGGAAACTGATGAGAGGCTCGCAACAAGTTACCATTAAAAACACATGAATATAAATAAAATTTAAATAAAATACAATTGGTTAAGAGTCTAAGTAGTAAAATTCAACTCAGTCTCGAATATATTCGGCTAAAATATTGAAAAGCTCTAAAATTGATAATCCTCGAAAACAAAAACAAAAATAAAGAATCAATATCTATGAACTCATTGAATAAGTATTATCGGAAACGAAGAGGAGGAAAGGAACAAAAAAAACAACACACATAATAACACAATCTATGACTCTTCTATTGATCACATAAATTTGAAGATTACAATGAACCTGGTGAGGAGTATTTAAGTTTTTCAACTAGCGATTGATTCAAAATAATTTAACATGCACACACACTCTAAATTCAACCTTACCTTAAATAATACTAAGATCGAACTCACTCCCCTTGACTAACTTAACTAAATGTCTAAATTTAGAAAAATCTAGATATGAGAGTAATTAGGTATCATTAACACTCCCTCTTAATTACAACTGCTAAACTAAGACATGACATGGAAACTCAAACATGCCTTTTGGTTTAATTCTCGGCTAGAATTATAGCATCCAAGTTTCTTCTATGAAACTCAAACACATCTTTTTATAATGTCCTATTGAATATATCATCCAACTGATCACTCGATTAACAAGGCTTCAAATAAACTTCTCCATTGCTCAGAAGTTGTCTAATGAAATGAGATCTTGTATCAATATGATTTCCTTTTTTATGAAAGACACTATGCTTAGATAGTGCAATGCCTGAGGTGTTATCAAAATAGATTATTGTTTATCTTTGTTTTTTTTGTTGAGGTCCATCCAAAACACTTCTTAACCATACTGCTTGACATGCTACTGATATTGTTGCTACATATTCTGCTTTTGTTGATGAAGTGTCATAATAGGTTTCTTCTTAGATGCCAAAGTTATCACACCTAAAACAATATGAAATACATAACTATAAGTGCTCTTTTTATCATCCAAAATACCTACACAATCACTTTTTGTGTATCCATGTTATGAAACCATCTCACAAAATAGAAGAAAAGTGAGATCAATGGCTCAGAAATCAGCCGATTTGAGGGGGAACCTCGTTTAAATTAAATAATTGAAAAGTTCTTGGATGATACAAATGAAAAATCATCCTTTCTATATATATGAGTCCATGGGGTCACAATATAATCCTAGTCGACCTAAAAATAATAATTTAGGGGAAAAACAATAACAATAGTGGTATTTTATGCGGTACAACAATAACAATATGGGGCCTATAGGGATACAACAAGAAAAATAAGGGGGGTACACTAAAAATAATAAGGGACTACACTAGTAATATAGGGACCTAACATGATCTCTCCTTCAAAAATGTGTTGTTCTCGATGCTTGAGTATTTCTGGATGCTTCTATATAAAATTCTCATCCTCCCATTTGGAATCTTTAGTGGGTAAGTTCTTCCACTTGATGAGATACTATGAAATTGACCAATTCCGTTGTTGTCGAGTTCTTATTTCCGTGACTGCTTCAGGTTCCAATATGATTTTTCCTTCCTCATCAAGTTCTATCAATATTGTTTTAATTGGAAGTTTGTCAGCTATAACCTTCATTAAGCACGAAATATGGAAAATTGGGTGCACCTGGGAAGATGAAGGCAACTCCAATTTGTATACCATGGTACCAATATCTTACAACACCTTGTAAGGACCATAACACTCTGGCAATAATTTATTATCCTTCTTAACTTGCTTGAGAGACATTTGTTTGTATGGTTGTAGCCGTGAAAATATCCAGTCGTCTACATCGAAACTTCTATGGCTGTGATGTTGATCTTCCAGTTTTTTCATTTGATTTCATGCCAAATTTAGGTTATCCTATAAGAGTTGGAGAACTTGTTGTTGACGCTCGATGTGAGCTTCCACTGCTTAAACCTTAGAATTTTCTCTTAAATATGATGTGATGGACAGTGCATGATATCCATAAAGTGCCATAAATGGAGTCATTTTTGCTGCAATTTGGAATGAATTGTTATACGATCATTTAGCTAGAGGTAACAACTTGACCCATAGTGTTTTTTTATCATATACAAAGCAACGAAGATATCATTCCAAAATTTTTTCCACTATCTCAATTTTCCCATCGAATTGAGGAAGATAAATGAGCTATGAGCTAGTTGAGTACCGAAACAAGAAAATAATTCCATCCAAAAATTTCCAGTGAAAATGGTATCTGTGTCACTTACAATAATATTTGGGTTTCCATGTATATTTTGAATTGTTTCCATAAATGCAGTAGCAACTATAGTCGCTTCAAATCGATGACATAATGCACAAAAGTGTGCATATTTGGTAATTATATCAACTACCACCATGATGACACTCTTTCCTTCAGACTTAGGAAAACCTACGATAAAATCCATTGAAACCTCCTCCCAATGTTGAATTGGAATGGATAAAGGTTGTAGCAGTCCTAAGGTCTTAATTGTCTCAACTTTATTTTGCTGGAAAACCAAAAATTCTGCCAAGAACTTTTGAATATGAGATTTAAGGCCATCCAAAAGAAATTAGTTCTTCACCATGTGGTATGTTTTTAAAAATCCTGAGTGTCCTCCTAGGTGAGAGGTGTTCCATTCCAAAATAATATTTTGTTTTAGTTGGGAATTATTACAAATATATAAGTGATATTTGTACCATAAGAAATCATTTTTCCAACTAAATGTATCACATGCACTAGGATTTTGTTGCAACTTTTGAATGAGTGTCTGCATTTCTTCATCATTCCTCCATTCCTCCCTTGATTTGGTTATCCAACATGGTTGGATAATAGAAATGGAACAAAGCAATGCTTCCACATCCTTATCCTTTCTTGAGAGTGCATCTACAACAACATTTAGCTTCCCTTTTCTGTATATGATTTGAAAGTAATAACCCAACAGCTTTGTGACCCATTTTTTCTCCTCGTCTGATGATGGCCTCTGTTACAAAAAGTATTTAAGACTATCATGGTTAGTTTTTACCTTGAAGTGTCTTTCCATTAGGTAAGGTCTCCATTTCTTTACTGCATGTAGTAAATTTCCAACATTTCCTTCTCATAAATAGCATTCTCTAAATACTTTCCTTTGATTGGATGAAATTCAAAAGAAATGGGTCTTCCTTCTTGTATTAAAACAACACCAATTCCATTTCACGAGGCATCACATTCCATAATAAATGTTTTTTTGAAGTCTGTCGTAGCTAAGATCGGTGTTTGGCACATTTCCTCTTTACGATGTGCTAAGGCCTTAGTTACTTGAGGAGTCCATGAAAATGCATCTTTATTCAATAATGCTATTATAGGTTATTATATTCTCCCATAATTATTAACAAACTTGCAATAATACCCTATTAACCCAAGAAATTCTCGCAATTACTTTATGGTTGTGGGGACTGTCCTTTCCTTAATGGCTTTAATTTTTTTATGGTCTACCTTAACACCCTCATGCGATACAATATGACCCAAATAATCCACCTCTTGTACTCCAAAGAAACATTTGGAGGTTTTTGCATATAATTGGCTCTCCTCCAATAGTTTTAGTGCCCTATCAACATGTTGAACATGATCCTTCCAAGACATGTTGTAGATTAGTATATCGTCAAACAATACTGACACAAATTTTCTAAGGTAGGGTTTGAAAATGGAATTCATCAATCTTTGAAATGTAGAAAGTGCATTGGTAACACCAAAAGGCATGAAAATAAATCATAATGACCCTCATGAGTTCTAAATGTTGTTTTCAAAATGTCTTCAGTCTTCATTATAATTTGATGATATCCTGAACAAAGATCCAACTTGGTGAAATAAATTACTCTGTGTAATTCATTAAATACTACATCAAGCACAGGAATGGTAAATTTATCTTTAATAGTGATCTTATTGAGCTCCCTATAATATCGACAGATGTGCCATGATCCATCCTTCTTGTGCACCAATACTACTAGAGCAAAAAAATAACTTTGACTTGGTTGAATTATACCAACCTCTAGTATTTTTGCAATATACGTTCAATTTCACTCTTTTTGACATAAGGATATCTATAAGGTATGATGTTTGGAGGAACACTTCCTGGAACCAAATTAATAGCATGATCATGATCATGAATAGGTGGGAGTCCCTTGGGAGTTTCGAAAAACTTGGAATGAGAGTTGAATATTTTTTGGAGATATGGAGAAATACATGATTTTTATGTTGGAAAATCTAGTGAGAATAATTGTGCAATTACACCTCATTGTTCTTTCTTGAAATGTTTTTTATTGAAATTAGAGCTTATTATATTTCTCGGCTTCCCTGTGTTACCCCATAATTCAGCTACCTTTCCTTCCAATTTTTTTTTATAGAAAAGTTCTTAAAAATTAAAAGCTACTGTCCCCAAATATTGTAACCATTGTACTCCTAGCAAAACATCAACACCACTCATTGGAATGGAAATCATCGGAAAATTCAATAAATATTTCCCCATGGTTAGCTTGATATTATGGAATTTTCTAGAGAAATTTATAGTTCCTCCATCTACAACCATCACTTGACACTCTGGGGTTGGGTATAGGAATCAATTCAATTCCTTGGCTACCTTACAAATATTAAAATTATGGGCACTACCCGAATCAATCAACAGTATTAAATTTTTCTTATTTATATTTCCTTCTATCTTGAGAGTTTGAGGAGTGGTAATTCTCGCCAATGAATTACAGGATATGGTCAGATTCATTTCTTATTTTTCTATGGTCAGTTCCTGGTGTATATTCTCAATTTTTGAAGATTTTTTTTTATTTGCTTCCTCCTCTTCACAATCTATGTAAAATAGTTTCTTCTCATCACACTTATGACCTTTAGTGTATTTTCTATCAAAAATGTAGCAAATCCCTTTTTTTCCTTTTTCTTCCAATTTTTGTGGTGTCAATATTGTCGATTATGGAAGTCTAGGAGTAGCCACACTTCCATATTTATAGTTGTGAGTGGTAGGCTTCTTTGTCATCATAATTTTTCTTTCAATTTTTCTTGCCAACCTGAATGCCTTCTCAAATGAATTAGGTTTCCAAAGGTGAGGCTCATGTTCGATGCTATCCTTGAAACTCCCTATGTAGACATAAATCTTGTGTTCGTTTGAAATATTAGTTACCCTTATACTCAATTTTTGGGTGTCCTCAATGTTCTCCACCATTGAACCCTTTTGTCTAAGATTTATCTATTGTCTAAAGAAGTTGTTTCTCTTTGTTTCCTCTTAATATTATATAATTTCCTCTGTAAAAAATGACGAAGTCACAATTTGATTATGAGAGAAAATCCATCGATACCATACAAATGTATTATGTTCTAAATATAAAGTTGAAATACGTGCATTTTGTATGTTTCACACATTATGGGGATCAAAATATTGCTCCATTTGTAGTATTCATGCTACGGGATCCTTGTCATGATACTTACTCATATCAATATTTGGAATATGGTGGGTCTTCAATAAAAAGTTAGAGTTTATGAAATCATGATTAAAATTTATTTCGTTCTCATCATGAGTTTCCTCTACTACCTTTTCATCATTAGGAAGCATTTATTGTAGAAACTTGATCAAACTTTCCTTCAAACCTTCCATGTATGCTTTTATTTTTTCTTCTATACCATCGATCTTAGCTTCCATGCCATTCTTTAAACCATCCATCTTAACTTTCATTGCATTCATCTTAGCTTCCATGCCATTAATCGTAGCTTCCAATCATTTCTTCAAACTATGAATTTTTTCTTCCATTTAATTTTTGGTTACTTTTTGCGAGAGTGAAATTTATTGCACTTGGTCTGGTAATTTTGATCTATAATATTTCACTTATTCCTCTTCATGCGTCATAGTATAAGTTTTATCTGACTTAATGGGTGTGGAATTATTTTTGGGAGGAATGTTAGAACCCAATACTAATACATCTTCTTAAATATTCCCTTGGAATCACTTCAAACTGATTTTTAAAACAAACGTTATGCAACTGAAAAAAATAATACACACATTTTTCTTGGTTTTGAGGAGCTCACTATTGATGCTATTGTATCTCTTTGATTTCATATACCCAAGATTTTAACTTTGGACCTCTTATAGCTCTCTGTGTCTTCTTTCAAATGCCATATGCAATACCTAATTTGGATTCTACAATGGAAAGTAATGCCCAATCTCCCACAATGGAATAATTATGAATCAGTTCAGTTGATAAAACTTTTATAGCATTCCACGTGTCACTTTTTTGTCTTTCGGTTCTGAAATCGCTACACAAGAAAATAAAGTCCGTGCACTTTCAAGCACTTTTTACAAAATTTGAATCTGATGCACAGAGAGAAAGATATGACAATTTTCCCAAGGTCACTTCTTTGAGATGAAATTATGGAGCCTACAAAAACCATAAATTCCTCAGATCATATATTCTAAACTATAGTCAACCAAGACCTAAAATTTTTACATGAAGTTCCTCAGGATTTCGGCTCAAATGTGTTTTTTTTTATCGTCTCAAACTTCATAGAAATAAAGTTATAGCCCAAATTCCATGATGAACTATTTGTAGCAGCGAAACCATAGAATCCAAAGCTCTCATACCAAATGTTATGAATCTAGCTAACAAGATAGAGGGAAAGAGAGATTAACGACTTAGAAATTAGTCTGTTCGAGGGGGAAACCTCCTTCAAATTACATAAATGAATAGTTCTAGGATGAAACAAATGAAAAAACCGGCTTTCTATATATAGGAGTCCATGGGGTCACAATATAATCTTAGCCAACCTAACAATAATAATGTAAGGGCACAAAAATTACAATAGTGGTCTTTTATGGGAAACAATAATAACAATATGGGGACTATAGGGATACAAAAATAACAATAAGGGGACTACACTAACAATAATAATTGGCTACACTAGTAATATAGGGACCTAACAATCCAACCAAGTCGTTATTCTCAACTCTTGCATACATTATGCCAAAATTTCTAGTTCGTAATATGTACACGAAAATTATTTTTCCCACTCTCCAATGTGAGTATTTCTTATGCTCCATAAATATATAAATTAAACTAAATCCTTGCATAATATAAACTTTTTTAGTTGTGAGATACATCAGGTTTCCAACCAATATTTTCAATAGAGTTGGATTGACATGTAATCTTTCATCATCCTTACTCAAATTTGTACCTATGGAAAATTTTGTTGGAGCAAGTTTACAATTTTCCATCGTGAATATTTTCAGAAAATATTTAGCATATGTACTTTGAAAAATAAAACTTCCTTTCTCAGATTTCTCAACTTATATGCGAAGAAAATATTTCATAAGGCCAAGATATGTCATTTCAAAATTTTCCTCATGGCTGCTTTAAATTCATTTAATTAAAGATCACCAATATAAATCATGTCATCCAGATATAAGAACAGAATTTAAACCTATCTGTGATCATTTACATTTGTGTACAAGGTAGGTTGAATGTTGCTTCTATAAAATGCATTATTGATCATGTATTTATCAATTCTCCTATACCAAGCTCTTTGCACTTGTTTGAGTACATAGAGTTTTTTCTTCAACCTATAAACCTTTTCTTCTTTTCCTTCAACTTGATAACCTGTAGGTTGCTACACATAGATTTCGTCTCCTAGAATTCCATTAAAGAACGTTGATTTCACATCCATATGATACATTTTCAAGTTTTTCTGAGTTGTTGTTGCTAAAAATTCATTTTATAATATCCAAAATAGCTACTAGAGGAAAATTTTATTTAAAATATATTATTGGTTGCTGTGAGAATCCTTTTACTACAACTATTTCTTTAAATCTATCAATTTCTCCTTTCTAGTTCAGTTTTGTCTTGTACACCCATCACACTAATAACATTTTTTTCTTTTGTAAAATCAACCAAATCCAAAGTATCATTCTTTTCAATAGCTTCTATTTATTCATTCATATATTGCACCCAATTTTCATCTTCGATATCTTCCTCAAACTATTAAGGTTGAAATGACAACAATGCATAATATGAATTAACATCCAAATGATCATAATTATCTTTTTGGCTTCTCATATCTCTCTTTCCATTGCCTGATTCATCACTTCATTGATTTTTGGGACAACTCTGATCTGCTAATCTTCCTAAAGATCCACGTTGTTCAAAAATTCTTGGAGTACTTACTCGTCTGCCTTTTATTGGTGTCTTATCTTTTGATTCTTGCTACTACTTTTCTGCTACATCCTCTTCGTCCATTAGTGGAACTGTTTCATCAATTAATTTTTCTATACTCCCATTCCATGGTTATTTTTCTTTAAACAAAACATCTTTTAATGATTATGGTTTCCTTGGTAACAATATTTATACAATTTTTAAGCTTTTTATTGCTCACTATAACTAGTAAATATGCATTTTTCACTTCTATATTCCAACTTCCCTCTTAGCTCTTTAGGTACATGTTCATAGGCTACACATCAAACCACTCTTAGATGAGACATGCTGCAAAACATACCTGACCATGTTGCTTACTGCACTCTATTCATCACATTCTTTTTAGGAGATCGGTTTATCACATAAACAACACATGTTGCTGCTTGTGACATATACTCATTTGATAAGTTACTTCATTTCAACATTCTCCTTTCCATGTTCATAGTTCATTTTATTTCTCTTTTCCACACCATTCTACTACGTTGTGTATCTAGTTTAAATTCCCTTATTATTCCATGGTGTTTGCAATAAGCATGAAATGCCTTTGAATCATATACTCCACCATGATCTGATCTCAATATGTTGATCTGACACTCACTTTTTTTTCTCTAGTAAGGCTTTGAATTATCTGAAATTTGCAATAGTTTCAGACTTCTTCAGGAAATAAACCCAAGTTTTTTTATTGAAACCGTTAATAAAACTGAGAAAGAAACAACTTCCACTGGTGGACTATGTCGACATAGGTCTAGACTAGTGTGTATGAACCAATTCTAATCGTTGTTTTCCTCTATATGCAACTCACTTTTGAAAATTTTCATGGTGTTTATTTCCCAAGATCCAACAATCACAAGTACTAGAAGGTTCAATGTTTGTAGGTAATCGTCCAACCATCTATTTTTTCTGCAACAATACTAAATCAGAGAAGTGAAAGTGTTGAAACAAAAAGTTCCATAACTAGTAATCATTAGAACATGCAACTGTAAAAGAACTGACCTGAACATTGTAATTTGTGGATAGAGGAAAGAATATTTTTCCTCATCATCTACACATTCTCTAGCAACTGTCTGCTTGGGATATTATCATATATAACACTCTTTTCCTTTAAAAATAAATTTGTATTTTTTATGAATCAATTAAATAATACTTATAAAACTATGTTTGAGATGACTTTGAGGACATAATATACCTCTAATATTGTCTTCGACTCCCCCTTATAAGTTAGAATGTTGACCACTCCTTTTCCATCTACATCCACAGTCTTGGTTGTGCCCAACTTTACCTTTGTCTGGACTGATTGATCCAAATTTCCAACCAAATTCTTATTTTATTTCATATGGTTACTACAACCACTAGTCTATTGTAAAAACCCTAGTGGAAACTCCATATAATAAATGTTAAAAATAATAAACACAGTTGATGGGATAGTTTTTCTTAGATGAACGTTGGGAAAGTGATATTAGGGGGTGTTGATTTGGTTTATTATGGCGAAGGAAATTGACAAAGGCTATGGCTAAGGCATAAAAGAGGAAGAAAGTATTTGTGGGCACATTTATTTATGAAAATAATGAAAATTATAATAAAATGGAGGTAAAAAGTCATAGGTTGCATGTGACAAGGAAATTGAAGGAAAATAATGGAAAATGAAAAAAATAGAGGCTTATTCTATAAAAATGATTCTAAGGATCAGTTGGTACATTTTGTCAGTGCATTTTTGGATCTCTCTCATTATTATCTCTCTCTCTCCCTTACGAAATCATAGTTTTTGGAGCACTTTGGCATTCGAGCAAGAAATAAAAGAAAGCATGAAAAAGGAGGAAGCAAGCAAGGAGGAGCAGGAATAAAGAAACTATAGTAGGATTCTTGGCAGGAATTGATTTGGATGTGTATTTTCCTTGATAGATTTGAAATGCATTGTATTCCATGTGGTTATATGCTATCTTGGAATGGGTTTTTCTAGGTGTGATAGTGTCTTCATTCTAGCCTTTCTATTTCTGGATAGCCATGGCATTGTGGAGTTATCATCTTTTGGTTTAGTTTGATTTTTGAACGGATTCAAAGTTGAGTGGGGTGGATCTCTAAATTGATATACATATGGCCTAGTGGTCCCTGAACCACACTTTGGATCATGGTAAAGCCACTAGCCTAGTAACCTTTGTGCTAGACATGGCTTGCAGTAAAGCCAGGATTGTGTTGCCTCAGTGGGCCTAGAAATCCTCGACTGATAAATGTCAGGATATATTGTAAATCCTAGAGGTTTTTTACTCTATATTACATGCTTAGAAATCCTAGGTTTGAGGTTGTGGTAAAGCCTGCATATTATGTCTTGGTTGAGGGCCTGGCGATCCCTAATTTGGACTCTAGGTTGTGGTAAATCCTGAGAGACTAAGAGACATGAAAAATCCTCATAGTTTAGGCAGAGAGAATCCAGGCATATCCATGATTTTTTTGGCCTAGTGATTGAGGTAGATCATGGTAAAGTTGGTTATGACATGGTTATTGATGAAGGCGAGTTGGTTTGGCCTTGGGATGGTCTGGTTGGTTCTTTCGATTTAAGTCCCAAATTCAATCTTCTAATATGTTACAGGGGTGATTGGCTGAAGTAGATGTTGCTCAGCCAATCTATGGTCGAGTGGAACATGGAAGTCCCATATCCGATTGGTTTTGACATTCAGTGTTGAAGGGCTAATTTCTCCGGTGTTTGGTATGAAAATATACTAGTTTATGTATGGATTTCATTGTTATTTTATTCATGGTATTTTTGTTCTTAATTTTCTAGTTATAAGCAAGTATTCGATTAGTGATGATATATGGACATGTTCATGTTTTTTCCTATAAATTATTATCCCATGTATATATGGTGAGATTGTTTGTATGATATCTTATCATGTAGGGGAGTAATGCTTCTTAGCCATTCTTAGATAACAAAGAGATCTCTTTGTTTAAATATGTTGTTTATGCCTGTAGATTCTATGTTTGTGACATGTTTGAAAAAATTATTGTCATGGCTAGGTGGCATCGGATGAGTCCAGTTGATATGATTTCTTCCATATGTTTTTTTAAATTTTATTTACCCTCTCCTGAAATGAAAATAACTTTTGGGTAGTGACATGGGCTCAGGGGCTGAAAATGTGGCACATATCTAGGAGCTATAGGTGGAAAATTCGTTGTTTAAGCCTTAGCCACTACCTTGACAAGGCTAGACCATCAATATAATGTCTATAGACACTACCTTGTCCTTAAAACCCCTAGGATAAGCCTTAAAGTGACTGAAAATAAATTCCCCCTCAACGAACATAGACTTGGAAGGTTCGGTTACCTCCTCGGGATATCAATGGTGCAGTGTAATGTGTGTTTTTGGAATTTCCATCAGTTCCACTTCCTTAAGGTCATGTAGAATGTTGAATCTCATATTAGTAGCCTCTAGTCACATGTTTACCCTGGTTTACTGGTTACTTGGGTAGATGTGGGAAGAGGGTGTTACATGGTGGTATTAGAGCATGGTTCAACTTTTGAACTTGATGGGTGATGTGTTGGTCATGCTTTTGTGTTTATTTCTTGTGTGTTTCAAATATGTGTTGTATATGGTGGTTGCATCAGTGTTTTATTAGCCATGTTGGTAGTGGAGTCTCCATGGTAGTGTTGATGATGTTGTTTTCCACCTGATGTCATGAATGTTGAACTGACGATGTTATGTTATTGTTCATGTATTGTGTGTGCACTTTTTTTTACATATTGTACATATTGTGACATTTATTGTTTATGATTAGGTCATATATGGGCCATGCTTCTGTATTGTATGTGTGTGCTTGTGTGTGTATTCCTATATGCTAAATGTGCATGGGTCAGTCATGATGGGTTATATGTTCTTTATGTTCATGAATGTTTCATGCTTATGATTTTGTATGGTCAAGTTTGAATTGGTGTGCATTTGGTATGGTCATGCATGAATGACTAGACTCCAACTGGGATGACATTTATATGTTTATATGCCTAGATATTATATGCTTTCATGTTGTCATAATGATATCTATACATATATTAAGCTGAATGGTTGATCTTTCCAGAAGTATCCTTACCAAATTAGACTAAGGTACATTGGTTTATTTTTATTTTTTTTAGCTAACATATTATGCTTGGCAGGAAGAAATATGTTATGAAACTAGCTCCAAAAATAGATGAAAAGAGAGATCAATGAGTTAGGAATAAGCCATTTCGAGGGGGAAACATCATTTACATTACATAAATGAACAATTCCTGGATGATACAAATGAAAAAACCTCATTCTATATATAGAAGTCCATGGGGTCACAATATAATCCTAACAAACCTAACGATAATAATGTAAGGGCACAATAATAACAATATGGGGGTTACAAGGGTACAACAATAACAATAAGGGGGCTACACTAACAACAATAAGGGACAACACTAGTAATATAATGACCTAACATGCCCCTCTCCTTCAAAAAGTTGTTTTCCTCAACGTTTGAGTAGCTCCAGATGCTTCTGTATAAAATTATCATCCTCCCATTTAGAATATTCAGTGGGTAAGTACTTCCACTTGATGAGATACTCTAAAATTGATCGATTTCGTAGTTGTCGAGTTCTTTTTTCTATGACGACTTCAAGTTCCAATATGATTTTTCCTTCCTCATCAAGTTTTGGAAATATTGTTTGAACTGGAAGTTTTTCAACTCTAACCTTCTTTAAGCATGAAACATGCAAAAAAAGATGCACTCTCGAAAAAGAAGGAAGCTCCAATTTGTATGCCATAGTACAAATCGTTTGCAACACCTTGTAAGGAACATATTACTTTTGAGATAATTTATTATCCTTCTTATCTTGCTTGAAGGACATTTGATTGTATGGTTGTAGCTGTAAAAATACCCAGTGTCCTATATCAAAACTTCTCTCACTGTGATGTTGATATGTGTGTTGTGTCATTCGATTTTGTGCCAGATTTAGGTTATCATTTAAGAGTTGGAGAAATTGTTGTTGATGCTTGATGGGATATTCCACTGCTTGAAACTTAGAATTTTCTCTTAAAGATGATGTGATGCAGAGTGGATGATATCCATAAAGTGCCATAAATGGGGTGATTTTTGCTGGAGTATGGAAGGAAGTGTTATACCACCATTCTACTAGAGGTAACCACTTGAACCATTGTGTTTGTTTATCATATACAAAACAATGAATATATCCTTCCAAAAATTTGTTCACTATCTCATTTTGACCATCGGATTAAGGATGATAAGATGAGCTATGAGCTAATTGAGTACCCAAACAAGAAAAGAAATTTGTCCAAAAATTTCCAATAAAAATGGGATCTTTGTCACTTACTATAATCTTTGGGTTTCCATATAGCTTTTGAATTACTTCCAGAAATGCAATAGGAATTGTAGTTGCTCTAAATGGATGAGATAATGCAAAAAAGTGGGCATACTTGGTAAGTCTATCAACTACCACCATGATGACACTCTTTCCTTCACACTTAGGTAAACCTCTGATAAAATCTATTGAAATCGCCTACCAACATTGACTTGGAATGGATAAAGGTTGTAGAAGACCTGGGGTCATAATTGTCTCAACTTTATTTTGCGGGCAAACCAAACATTCTGCCACAAACTTTTGAATATTAGATTTAAGGGCATCCCAAAAAATTTCTTCCTTCAGCTTGTGGTAAGTTTTTAAAAATCTTGAGTGTCCTCCTAAAGGAGAAGTGTGCAATTCCAAAAGAATATTTTGTTCTATTTGGGAATTCTTACAAATATATAAGCTATCTTTGTACCATAATGAATCATTTTTTCAACTAAACGCATCAAATCTACTAGGATATTGCTGCAACTTTTGAATGAGTGTCCATACTTCTTCGTTGTTCTTCCATTCATCCCTTGCTTCAATTATCCAATCTGGTTGGCTAATAGAAATGGCACAAAGAAATGCTTCCACCTCTTCATCCTCCCTTGAGAGTGCATATGTAACAAAATTTATCTTCCCTTTTTTGTAGATGATTTCCAAGTCATAACCCAACATATTTGTGACCGATTTTTGTTGATCTTCTAAAGATAGTCTTTGTTCCAATTTTTTTTTAAGACTATCATGATCAGCTTTTACCTTGAAGTGTGTTCCCATTAGGTAAGGTCGCCATTTCTTTAGTGCATGTATTATTGCCAGCATTTCCTTCTCATATATATATTTATGTAAATATTTTACTTTGATTGGACGACTTTGAAAAGAAATGGGTCTTCCTTCTTGCATTAGAACAACACCAATTCCATTTACTGAGGCATCACATTCCACAAGAAAGGTTTTTGTGAAGGCTGGCGTAGCTAAGACCTGTGCTAGGCACATTTATTCCATAAGATGTTCTAAGGCCTTAGTTTCTTCATGAGTCCATGAAAATTCATCTTTATTCAACAATGTTGTTAGAGGTGCTACTATTATCCCATAATTATTAACAAACTGTGATAATACCCTCTTAACCTGAGAAATCCTCGCAACTGCTTTATGGTTGTCGGGACATTCCATTCCTTCGTGGATTTAATTTTGTTAGGGTCTACCTTAACACCCTCGTGAAATACAATATTGCCCAGATATTCCACGACTTGTACTCCAAAGAAACATTTGTATGTTTCTGCATATAATTGTTTCTCCTCTAATAGTTTGAGTACCCTGTCAACATCTTGAACGTGATCTTTCCAAGACCTGGTGTAGATTAGTATATCATCAAAAAATACTAACAAAAAAATTCTAAGGAAGGGTTTGCAAATTTAATTCATCAACCCTTGAAATGTAGAAGGTGCATTGAAAAGGGAAAATGGCATGACCAAAATTTCAGAATGACCCTCATGAGTTCGGAATGCAGTTTTCAGAATATCTTCAGTATTCATTCTAATTTGATGATATCCTTAATGAAGATCCAACTTAGTAAAATAAATTGCTCCATGTAATTCATTCAATAATTCATCAATCATGTGAATGGGATATTTATCTTTAATAGTGAGCTTATTGAGCTCCGTGTAATCTGGACGCATGTGCCATTATCGATCCTTCTTGTTCACCAATACTATTGGAGCAGAGAAATAACTTTTACTAGGTTGAATTATACCAACCTCTAGGATTTCTGCAATCATACATTCAATTTCTCTCTTTTGGAGATAAGAATATATGTAAGGCCCGATGTTTAGAGGAAAAATCTCTGGAATCAAATGAATAACATGATCATGATCACGAATAGGTGGGAGTCATTTGGGAGTTTCAAACAACTTGGAATGATTGTCCAAGTCTTTTTGAAGATTTGTACAAACAGATGATTTTGATGTTGGAACTTCTAGTGAGAACAATTGTGCAATTATGCCTCATTGTTATTTATTTAGAAGCTTTGCCATGACATTAGAGCTTATTATATTTTCGGACTTCCTTGTGATACCCCATAATTTGACATCCTTTCCTTTCAAAATTTTTTTTAAGAAACGTTCTTGAAAATTAAAAGCTACCATTCCCAAAGATTGTAACCATTGTACTCCTAGTACAACATCATCACCTCCCATTGGAATAGAAAGAACTATACTATTCAATACATATTCCCCCATGGTTAGCTTAATATAATGGCATTTTCTAGAGAAATTTATAGCTCCTCCATTTCCAACCATCACTTGACATTCTGGTGCAAGGTATAGGAAGAAATTCAATTCCTTGGCTACCTTACAATGGATAAAATTATGGGTAATACTCGAATCAATGCACACTATTACCTTTTCTTCCTGATATGTCCTTCTATCTTGAGATTTTGAGGAGTGGTAATTCATTCTAATGCATTACACGATATGGTCAGACTCATTTATGCTTTATGTAGGGTTGGTTCCTAGTGTGTATCCTCTTCTTTTGAAGTTTCTTGTTCATTTTATTCCTCCTCTTCACAATCTATGTAAAATAATTTCTTCTCAGCCCACTTAGGACCTTAAGTGTACTTGTTATCAAAACTTTAGCAAAGCCCTTTTACTATTTTTTATTCCAATAGTTGTGGTGTCAGCCTTGTTGGTTGTGGAAGTCTAGGAGTAGAAACACTTCCATATTTATAAATTTGAGTGGTAGGTTTCGTTGTTGCCATAATTTTACATTCAATTTTTCTTTCCAACCTAAATGCCTTTTTCAATCAATTAGGTTCCCAAAGGCGAAACTCAGGTTGGATGTTATCCTTTAAAGTCCCTATGAATACATCAATACTTTGTTTCTTTGGAATATCATTTAACCCTTATATTTAATTTTTTGAAGTCTTCAATGTGCTCCACCACTGAACCCTTTTGTTTGATATTTATAAATTACCTAAAGAAGGTGGTTCTCTTTGTATCCTCATAATGTGTTATCATTTCCTTTGTAAAAATTGACCAAGTGACAATTTTTTTATGGTAGAAAATACATCGATACCATAAAATGTATTTTTTTCTAAATATAAAGTTGCAATGCACAGATTTTGTGTTTTTTACACATTACTGAGATCAAAGTATTGCTCCATATGTAGTATCCAACATTTAAGTTTATGAAATCGCGATTAACATTTATATTTTTCTCATCATGAGTTTCCTCTACTATATTTTCGCCATTAGGAATAATTTCTTGTATCAACTTTGTCAAGCCTTCCATGTGTGCTTTTATATCATTCTTCATGTCTTCCATTTTTTCTTCCATGACATTCTTCAAACCAACCATCTTAGCTTCCACACCTTCCTTCAAAAAATCCATATTAGTTTCCATGCCCTTCTTCAAACCATCCATCCTAGCTTCCATGCCTTTCTTCAAAACTTCCATTTCATTTTTTGTTTTTCTTTTTGAGAGTGAAATTTGGTGCACATGTTGTTGTAATTTTAAAATATCATGTTGCACTTCTTCATATTCATGAGTCATAATAGA
The DNA here is from genome assembly GCA_034641835.2 of Pinus albicaulis. Taxonomy (NCBI): domain Eukaryota; kingdom Viridiplantae; phylum Streptophyta; class Pinopsida; order Pinales; family Pinaceae; genus Pinus; species Pinus albicaulis. Next base: position 1,422,413,774 of record CM076582.1, read on the forward strand.
GTCATATTAGGGCTTAATGGGTGCTGAATTATTTTTAGGGGGGATTTTAGAACCCAATAATGGTACCTATGCTTCAATATGCCCTTGGAGTCACTTCAAACTGATTCTTCAACCAAGATTTATTCAATTTGAAAAAAAATACACACCTTTTTCTTGATTTTGAGGAGCTCGATATTGAAATTGAATTATCTTTGTGATTTTGGATCTTCAATATCTAAAATTCGTTCTTATAGTAGCCCTCTTAATATTCTTTTGAATGTCACAGTTCTAACCTGATTTGGATGCTTCAAGGAAAATTTATGCCCAATCCCCCACAATGACCTAAATATGGATTTGTTTAGTAGAGCTAACTTGTACGACGTGCCACGTGTCACTGTCTCCTCCTTCGGCTCTGAAATTGATACACAGGAGACGATAGTCCATTTAATTTTGGCAACTTGTTACAGAATTCAAATCCAATGCTCAAAGAGAGAGAGTTATGATTATTTTCCCAACGTCACCTCATTTAGATGAAATTCAGGGGTTTTTAAAACCCCTACATTCCATAGATCATATCTCCGAACATATTGTGAACCTAGATATGAAATTTGTACACAACGTTCCTTAGGATTTCGGCTTCACGTGATACAAATTTCAACATTTGAAACTTCGTAGAAACAACGTTATAGCGAAAATTCCATGATAAATTTTTTGGAGCAACAAAATCCTAGAATCCAAAGCTCTGATAGCAAATATTATGAAACCAACTCCAAAAATATAATAAAAGAGAGATCAACACATTAGAAATAAGCCACTTCGAGGGGGAAACCTCCTTTAAATTACATAAATGAAGATTTTTTGGATGATACACATGAAAAAACCTCCTTATATATATAGGAGTCCATGGGGTCACAATATAATCCTAGCCGACCTAACAATAATAATGTAAGGGCACAACAATAACAATATGGGGGTTACAGGGGTACAAAAATAATAATAAGGGGGCTACACTCAGAACAATAAGGAACAAAACTAGTAATATAGGGACCTAAAAAAATATCAACATGGATAGAAAGGTGGTATACTATAAAGGCTCTCCATATGAGTCATATGAATATCATGGTAGGCAATCTTATGATTTGGCAGACATATTGAGAAGCCTAAAGGAAGAAATAAGGAGTTGTAAGGTAGACAATGAGAGGATCATACAGGCACAAGAGAGACAAGAATAGGTGAATGCAATACTTCTTTTGAGCTTCTCAAATTTATAGAAACAAGGACCATTATAGATCAGTTATGGACATGAGGATAGAACTAATGGGGAATATGGTAGTGGGTCTCCTGATAGATACAATTCAGATAGATCAGACACAGTGAGAGATGGCAAGTTGTTGGACACTCGAGATAGGCGCAACGATGATTACATGTATCATTTGAGTTATGGTTAAGATGGACATCGTGATATTCACTGGTATCATCCTTATAAAATGAGTTACAGGGGTTAGTTTCTAGATGATTTTAGGAAATCCAAACCACCTACTCTTCATGGATACTTGAAGAAACTAGAAGATGTAGAGGCTTGGATACTTGGTATGAACAAATTCTTTCAGTTGCATGAGTACACTGATAGCATGAAGGACATAATTTATATCTTCAATTTCAAAGGTAAAGAATGCATATAGTGGGAAGATGTGAACTACGTCAAATAAATGAGAATAGAGGACTTGAATTGGCATGATTTCAAGGAGAATTTCAAGAAAAACTACTTGTCAGGGAGGTATTATGAGAGTAAGGCCAAAGAGCTCTATGAGGTAAGAATGCGATCTATGACAGATGAAGAGTACACCATAAATTTCTTGGAGCTATTGAGGTATGTGACATATCGGATTGAGTATGAAGGTTTTTTAGTGGTTTTCCATTAGAATTTAAATATCAGATTGAGTACGATGAGCCTAGATAACTTGAGGAAGTCATTGGTAAGTTGAAGCATTTCTGTGAAAATAAAAGCGTAAAAATGAGTCTCATTAAAGATGGAAAGGAAAGGACAGAGGTAAATGGCAGCCTAAGAGAGAAAAACCTTAGCATGTAGATGAGAAATAAAACATAGCACCATAAAATAAGTTTAATGCAGCTGGAAAGGGACATAGGCGATAAAAACAAGATAGATCACATCAACAACATGGAGGTAGTGGTACGAGACCGTTGGAGTGTTTGACATGTAGTAAGGAGCATCTTAAGATGAATTTTCCACATAATCAATTAGGTAGGAATAAGATATACAATGCACAAGAGGCATAGACTATTGGGTACATTGGGTTGAGCATTCCTCGCATTTATGAAGCAATGGAAAACAGACAGGTGGATCACCAGGCTTCTATAATTGAGATGGACAGTAAGCTTTGTGATCAAGTTATTTCTATTTTGATTGATCATGGATGTAGTTATAGTTCTATTAATCCTGATTTGGTGGATATGTGTGATTTGAATACGGAAATGCATGCAGAACCTTGGTTAGTGCAGTTGGCTACAACTAATAAGAAAAGAGTTCACCATAGGGTAAGATCTTGTGCATTTGAGTTGAATGGTATGCCTACAAAAACACACTTGAACATATTTCCATTTGGTTCCCATAATATCATATTGGGTATAGATTGGTTATATCTTCATAGGACCAAGGTAGATTACTATGATAAAGCTATAAAATGCTTGGATTAAAGTGGGGAACCAATATTCTTACAAGGAAATAATAAAGCCACATTAGTTTGGATGGTGACAACTATGTAGTCCAAGCTCATTCACATAACGGATGTGTGCTATTTGTCGTTCATAAATATAGTGACGAAGCTAAGGAAGTTGAGGATGCAGATGTGTTGAATAGGTATCAAATTTTTCAATATTTTCAGGATGTATTTCCAGCAGATATTTCAGAGCTTCCACCTCACAGGGTAGTAGAATTCTCTATTGAGTTGGTACTAGGGCAGCTCTAGCATAAAAATAACCTTACAGGATGAGTACACCAGAGTTGGTAGAGTTAAAATTACAGTTGAAGGAAATGTTGGACAAAGGGTACATTATACCAAGTGTAGCTCCATGGGGTGCAATGGTGTTATTAGTAAAGAAGAAATATGGCACTCTTAGACTATGTATTGACTATAGAAAACTGAACAAAGTGACCATCAAGGACATGTACCCGCTACTGAGGATCGATGATTTGTTTGATCAGGTGAAGGGAGCAATAGTGTTCTCTAAGATTGACTTGAGATTGGGATATCATCATGTACCGATCAAAGAGAAGGACATATACAAGACTGCATTTAGGACCAACTATGGGCATTATGAGCTTTTTATAGTTCCATTCGGTTTGAATAATGCCCTTAATACATTCATGTGTTTGATGAACAATGTGTTGCATCGCTACTTGGACAAGTTTGTGATTAGTTACATTGATGATGTATTGGTGTATTCTAAAAATGAGGAAGAGCATGTAGATAATTTGGCAGCAGTACTAAGGTTGTTGAGAGAGAATAAGCTGTATGCTAAACTTAGAAAATGTAGTTTCTTTTAGACTAAGGTACACTACTTGGGGAATGTTGTCTCCAAGGAAGTAATTATAGTAGATCCAGAAAATATAAGAGCCATCATCGAGTGGGTATCTCCTAAGAGCATAGATGAGGTGAGATTGTTCATGGGATTGGCATGTCATTACATGAATTTCATCAAGAAATTCTAATAGATCGCTTATTTGATTACATCATTATAGAGAAAATGTAAGAAGTTTTACTGGACAAAGGAGTGTGAGTCCAGTTTTGAGCAACTCAAGTAATTGTTGAAATATTCTCTAGTGTTAAAGATTGCAGATCTGTACACGAAGTTTGCAGTGTGTACATATGCTTGCAAGAGACGACTTGGTGGGGTCCTTATGCAGGATGGAAAGGTGGTATGATATGAGTCATGGAAGCTAACTGGACATGAGGAAAAGTACTTGACACATGAACTTGAGCTAGTAGTGATCATTCACGCACTAAATATGTGGAGGCATTATCTTCTTAGTAGTCGGTTTGTGCTTATGAGTCATCACATTAGGTTGAGGTACTTATTTGATCAGCTAAATCAGAATTATAGGAAGGAAAGATGGTTGGGCACGATCAGTGAGTTTGATTTTGAGATCAGCTATATCAATCGGAAGGAGAACAGTGTTGCAGATGATCCTAGCAGGAAGGTACAAGTAAATCACTTAGCAGTGATGAGATCCTATGGGACATATTTACAGGATAGGATGTTGCAAGCAGGTCAACTCGACCACAAGTACATGGAGATTTTGCACAGGTTGCAATAGATTATAGGTATAGGTTTTGGTATAGGTACAGGTATAGTTACAGGTGTTGGTAATGGTAAAGGTAAGGGTATAGGTATAGGTATAGATGGTACAGGTATAGGTACAGGTGTTTTTATTGGTACAGGAACATGTACATGTGTACAAGATTTGTATTATCATCTTACTGTATATGGATTGTTCATATTTCAGGATATGATATATGTGTTGGACAACAGTGAACTCAACAAGGTGATCTTAAGAAATTTTCACGCGAAACCATATTCGGGTCACCGACGCTACCAGAAGACTTTGACTATAGTGAATAGATTATATTATTGGTTGAATGTAAAGAGGGATGTAGCACATATTGTAGCCAAATTTTCATATTTTCAGATGGTTAAGTCATAGCTAAAACATCCAGGTGGGTCACTATAGCCAATTGTGATTTGAGAGTGGAAATGGGAGTTCATTTCCATGGAATTCATCATCGTTTTGCCTAGGATATATAAGCATCACAATCTTTTTATGGTTGTTGTGGATAGGTTCAAAAAGGTTGCAAACTTCATTCCATTGAATACTTCATACTCAACTAGTGATGTAGCAAAAGTGTTTATCCGAGACATATTTAGATTGGATGGTGTTTCGAAGAATATTATGTCCGACAGGGATGCAAAGTTCACTTCCAAGTATTGGAATTAGTTATTTGTAGGTTTGGGCACTGAGTTGGCCTTTAGCACAAATTATCATCCACAGAAAGATGGGTAGACATAGAGGGTCAAAAGGATACTAGAGGATATGTTGATGATGTATGTGATGCATCATCAACGCAAGTGGGAAGAATATCTTCCACTCTTAGAGTTCGCCTACAACAATGGGTACCGAGAGTCATTGAGGATACGTACATTTAAGGCTATGTACGGTTGAAGTTGCAAAACTCTTATCAGTTGGAGTGATTAGGTTAACAAGGTACTGATTAGAGCAGAGATGTTGGCAGATATAGAACATGAAATGTAGGTGATCTAGAAGAACTTGATAGAAAAACAGGATAGGAAGAAGTGTTTGTAGACAGGAACAGGTTTTTCAAGGAATTTCAAGTTGGGGATTAGGTGTATTTGTGCATCAAGCCGAAGAAGAGCTTCGTGTAGATTGGAACATTTTCCAAGTTGGGACCATGGTTTTGTGGACCCTTCAAGATCATTCATAGGATCAAACAAGTGACCTCTCGACTTGAACTTCCTTCCGCAGTGAAATTCCATGATTTTTTTCACATATATTTTCTTAAAATTAATGTTAATTATGTTTATCATGTGATTGAATGGTTTTTATTAAAGGTGGAACTAGACGGAGAATACCTATCGGAGCCTTAGCATATATTGGAGAAATAGGTGCTCATGCTCCAAAATCGAGAAATATATCAAGTTAAAGTGCAATGGAAGCACTTTGGGCCTAATAACGCTACATGGGAGATGGTAGATAAGATGTGGGCCGTGTATTCTTCCTTATTTTCTGGCTAAGGAAAAGTAGTTTGGTGTGATGTTGGTTTTTTTTGGTATATTCTTGGGTGATTTTTTCATATGTGTTTTGATATGATAGTTGGATGGATGTACATATGTATATGGATGTAAGTATCACCATGAGATATGTTATAAACCTCCAATACTTGGTATGGTGTCATGTCAGTTGAGTTGTTATATTAGCATGATTTCATGTTGGTTTGCTTTTCAACAGGGTGTTCATTGTAAATACTGCAACGAGCTATGTTATAAAGTTCCATGGGAAGTATGGTTGTTTTTCATCGGTTTTGTTGAGGTATATGAGGAGTTGAAGAATGATGACATTATCCCCTAAGGAGGAGGGATCTCTAACAGTCCTGGTGTAAATTACATGTAATAAGTGTTAAAAATAATAACCATGGTTGATGGGACACTTATTCCAAGATGAATGTTGGGAAAAACATCCTAGGGGGTGTTGATTTGGTTTATTATGGCTAAGGAAATTGGAAAAGGCTATGGTTAAGGCATCAAAGATGCAAAAATAATTTTTTGGAACATTTATTTATGAAAATAATTTAAATTAGGAGAAAAGTGAGGTAAAAGGTCACATGTTTCATGTCAAGAGGAAATTGAAGGAAACTAACAGAAAATTAAGGAAATAGAGGCCTATTATCTAAAAAGGCTTTTGAGGATCAGTTGGTACCTTTTGTCAGTGCATTTTTGGAGCTCTCTCATTATTCTCTCTCCATCTCTGTCACTCTTGGACACTTAGAGTTTTTGGAGTTCTTTGGCATTTGATTAAGAAAAGAAAGAAAGTAGGAAAAAGGAGGAAGAAAGAAAGGAGGAGTAAGAATCAAGCAACTATAATAGGATTCTTGTCAGGTATCTATTTGCATGTGTATTTTCCTTACTATATTTGGCATGCATGGTATTTCATGCAGTTATTTTTTGTCTTGGCATTAGTTTTTCTAGGTGTGACAATGTATTCACCCTAGCCTTTCCATTTCCAGATAGCCATGGATTTGTTGAGTTATCATTTTTTGGTTTAGCTGGATTGTCAAATGGATTCGATGTTGAGTGGGGTGGATCTTCGAATTGATATAGCACATGGCCTAGTGGTCCCTAAACCAGATTGTGGATCATGGTAAAGCCACTGGCCTATTAATGCCTGATTCAGACTTAGGGTTGCGGTAAAGCTAGAATTGTGTTGCCTCAGTGGGCCTAGGAATCCTCGATCGGTGAATGCCGAGATATATGATAAATCCTAGAGGTGGTTTACTCTCCCTTAAAAGCCTAGGAATCTCGAGTTTGGGATTGTGGTAAATCATGGATCGTAAGTCTCATTTTAGGGCCTAGTGACCCCTAATTTAGACTGCGGGTTGCGGTAAAGCCTGAGAGACTAGGAGACGAAAAAATTTCTCATGGTTTAGGTAGAGAGAATTTGGTGATATCCATGCTTGGGCTGGCCTAGTGATTAGGATAAATCATGGTAAGGTTGGTTATGACATGTTTATTGATGATGCTGAGGTGGTTTAGCCTTAGGATTCCCTAGCTGATTCTTTGGGTTTAAGTCCCACATTTAGGGTTCGAATATGGCATGGGGATGATTAGCTAAAGTAGATTTTGCTTAGCCAATCTATGGTCGGGTGGAACGTGGAAGTACCATCTCCAGTTGCTTTTTACATTTAGTAGTGAAGAGCTCATTTTTTCGGTATTCAGTATGCAAATATATTAGTTGATGTATGGATTTCATTGCTATTGTATTCATGGTATTTTTGTTGTTAATTTTCTAGTTATAAACAAGATTCGTTCACCAATCATGTATTTATCTATTCATGTTTTTTCATGTAAATTATTATCCCATGTTTCTATGGTGAAATTGATTGTTTGATAGCTTATGATGTAGGGGACCAATGCTTCTTAGCCATTCTCAAATAAGAAATATACCGCTTCGTTTAAATATGTTGTTTATGCATGTAGATGTTATATTTTTGACATGTTTGACGAAATTTATATCATAGCGGTGTTGTTTCGGATGAGTTTTGGTTGAAGTGATTTCTTTCATATGTTTTATTTAATGTTATTTACCCTCTCCTGGAGTTACAAGAAGTTTTGGGCAGTGACCTCGGCTCAGGGGCCGAAAAATTGGGCACAAATCCCAGAGCTACAAGAGGAAAATTCATTGTTTGAGCCTTAACCACTACCTTGACAATGCTAGCCTATGGCTATATGGTCTATAGCCGCTACCTTTCCATTCAAAGCTCATTGATCATCCTTGAAGTGGCTAGAAATCAGTTCCCCCTAAGGCAACAGGGCCCTGGAATGTTGGGTTACCTCCTAGGGATGTTAGTGATGTAATGTAAGGTTTTTTGTTAGTATTTCCATTCATTACACTTCCTTAAGGTTGTATAGGAAGTTCAATCTCATATTAGTAACCTCTCGTCACATTTTTACCGCTGTTGGATAGTTACTTCGGTAGATGTGTGAAGTGGGTGTTACATTAATAGCTACACATTATCAATGCATTCATGAATGATATGGGAATATAGGAATATGGATTCAATATTCATTGTAGTTACATTATCTCTTTGCGTTCCTTAATCAGTTACCTTCTTCATGCAATCACAAAAATAGTGACAAAATTTATTTCAATAATAATTATAACATCACTTTGGATTTATCAACTCTTTGATTGTTGTTAAATCTTCTATTATTGCTTCCACTTTCATGTTCTTTCTCTTCTCTCCCATCTTTTTGAAAATGTGATCTACCACCTTTTCATTTTACTCTTGATCTACCCTTGCCTCAACCTTTGTCTCTTGATGATCTATCTATGAAGTTTCTTGAATATTATGTAAATTTTATAGGTGATTAACTTAGGGTTTTAAGCTTCTTTTACCAATTTATTAAATGCATAAACATGCATAAAAATTACAGTTTTTGAATTAAACAAGAGCCAATATCACCATAAAAACAAACACACAGTAACATCCAATGAAGGAGTTCAGCCCTCTTGGCCTACATCACCTCATACATCTTCCAATGGTTCAACCTCTTTCATTATTCTCAAAAAATGGTGTTTACATAAAATTATATTGCTCAAATGGTTGCATTGATAGCTCCAATAGCTTCATAACTCTTAGCAACCACTATCTAGCCTCTTTCTTCTCCCAAAAAGGATAAAAACTGAATAATTTATGAGCCTCCGAATTTCTTCTACAATTCGTCCTACAAATTCACCAATTCGGCTACCTGTCGTACAATTCCACCCATTTTTCCATTGACGAAGAAAAAGTTTTGAAATTTTGGCATAATTTGTGGTCTTCTTAATCACACCAGTGACCCCTCACCCAGGTCAAAATGCACCAAGTGGCTGACTAAGCATCATTGATTTCATTTTTATGCTAGTTTCTAAACTTGACCCAGGTTCGCAGGTTGACCTACAATAGATGTATGGTTGGGTTAGCGGAACCCTACCCCTAACACGTTTCTCTACCCACCATTCATTCGAAGTTGGGCGGTGACACAAAATATTAATGGTTTTCATGTGATCATGATATATGTATTCAATTGTAATTACAAACCCCACGGTGGCATAAAACTTGGAAACTAATGTGACCACAACATGCGAACGTGGCTTTGAAACGGTGGTTACAAAAATGCAACTGTGATGTTAACTATTGGCATCCCGCTATGCGAACAAGCCTTTCTTAAACCTGATCGTAGGTAATCACATCAGAATTTGGGTTATCAAACTAAGGTTTGAGTATAATGTTTAATAAACTCATCCAGATATAATGTTGTTCCACATAAATGTTTTTATAATACCATTTTTTGGTTCGATATAAAACTTTAATGTGTGCTGGGGTTAGCCCCTAACTCTTGTCTACGGACCAGGGTCGGGGTTTAACCTTGGTCCAACCCCCACCAACATTTGTATTAAATCTTAAACAATGGTTTTGACCCATATGGGTTAAGATCCGTCAGTTAGTGGAGTTGGTAAACAATTATGCTATGTAGGCATAGGCTTGTTGTTCGATTCCTATTGGGTGCTTCCAACCCTACCAAAATTTTCTACCAATGCGGGAAGACCACTTGGTTTCCTCCCATTGGCCCACGTGGCTCCCTCCCATTTGTTGTCCCTCCAACCAATAAAGTTACACAAAATATGAAGCAATAAACATCTGACACATGATGAACAGAGATAGGCCAGAGAGGAAAAGTCAGCAGGTACAGTCAGGGTTCAGTCATTAGTATGGACTGTTGACAATGCAACCCTGCACCCAAAAATAAAAAAACTTGTTGTCTCCCCAATGGAACATATCGTTATTGTAGGATCATATGGAGTCAGTTTTTCACAAAAAAAGTTTCATTAGATTCCGAATGAAGATATCTACAAGGTCGTTCAGGTTCTGCACCATTTCGACAACTTTGAAATTTGAGCATAAATTTGATCCACTGGATTGTTCCTCTGCACTGGAAGATTTTGGATTTTCAAAATATCTTTCCCTATCAATAAATATATGAGGGATCATCTCCCTCACCCTTCTATTTTCTATCCACTAAAAAATGCTTGAATGTGACAATTTGAGCTTTTCATGAAAACTGATGATTTTCCTGATTGTGGTGACCTTAACTAGCTATTGTAGAGACCATGTTGTTGCAATTTCCCATAATTTTCTAAAAAAAAACCTATCCTTAAAGGGAAAAACACATTCCCTCCTCAGTCTTCAATAAAATAAAGCTTAAAAAACTTCAATTTCTTCTCACCTTGAACACTATCGACATGACGATGGTTTACAAGTCTCACCTTGTGCTTGGCTCGAATGTTGACTAATTGTGATATCCATCATCATGAAACATCCAATTTAAAATAAAATACTTTGTGAAACCCACAAGAAAAATTTTTGAACCCAATTCCCTCTTTGTCAAATTTCTTTGGCGCTTTCTCTTTGACCTTTTCCCTCTCTTGCACTGGAATCTTGTTCACATCACTTTTTAGCAATGATGCATATTGTTGAAATTTTACCTCATCTTGTGTACCTCTTTTAGGAGCCAATTGGTTAGACTCCTGAAACATCTTATCACAACTATTAGCAACCTAAATGAAATCATATTTTTCATTTGATAAATCTCCTTGAAAGGCCTCATTCACAACATATTCATGCTTGAACATTAACAAAGAAAGTGTTTGACTAGCATTAAGAGTTCTCTTCATTTGTACAACATGCATATAAGAGAAATTCATCTTCTTACTATATGCTCTAACAATGTGCTCTATCCCATTCTTGAGCAAGTGATACTTATTCTCATGGAAATGAAAGATTTCTCTCCTATCAAAATTATATGGGCTACCAAAAACAATACCAGAAACAACATAAAGTTCTACTTCATCAAGAAATTTTGCAGTAACTGGAAATCTAAGTATGCACTTCCTCGTCACTTGCAAATTTGCATTATTGCATATCCAACCTAAAGGATAAGGTATTGGATAAGGAATGGTCTCTAAATTCAACTTCTTGACTATGTCTTCAGAAATAATTTTATCTTGTGCACTATTATCGAATAGGGTGTCAATCTCGGTATGCTTTGATATAAATCTAACATGGAAAAGCTATATTCTTGTTTCATCATCTTGAGTACTATTGTGAAAACTATAAGAACCAGTACTTTCAATGCCCTTAGCTTTAAAACCCATTTTTGTAATATTTATTTCATCTATCGAATCAAAACCTAAATCATGTTGTATTTCTAGATGAAGTTTCCAATAATGATATTAATCATGTCCATATTTGGAACAATGTTTGCATGTGATTTTTTCTTTCTCCAACTTTATGGTTGTATTATTCTAAATTTTACCCTTGAACCTACCCTTTCCTTTCTCTCCAGACTCAAAGGTATTCTCAATTGTCCCATCTGAAACTTGTTTCCCTCTTACCTCTAGATGTGTCGCCTTAACAAAAACTTCATCTAAATTTTATGGACTGAACATGATAATAGTGTGTCTTAGGTAACTATCCAAACCTCCAATGTATTTTAACAAAGTTTCTTGAGATGTCAAATCTACACAAAATATTACTTCTCTTCTCCTAAATTCTTGAGTATAGCTTTGCACAATTTGTCCTTTATCTTGCCTAAATTTTTTCTAGTGCATTATAGCCCTTTGTATGTATCCTAATTGATAAATGTTTCTTCTCAATGTAGAAAAAAATCAGTCGAAGAGGTTAATACCTTGCCTTGTTTTTTCATGTACTCTTGAGTTTTTTCTTCCCACGAAATAAGTGTTGCACCTTCCAATATTAGTGAAGCAAGTTGAATCTTGGTGTCATCATCCTTGATCCTTTGTATCATGCAATACTCTTAAAGTTGACACACCCAATTATCTAATATTTTAGCATTTATATCTCCATCATACATAGGAAAACTAAACTTTATGTCAAGCTTCAAAAATGGAGTTTTACCATGACCTTTTGGAGAATGTGGAGGTGTTTGTGAAGGGCTTGTTGTGGAAGAAGATTATGGCGAAGATGGTGGTGAAGAGAATGTTGGTTTTAAAGCAGGTTTGTCACCATTTCCATTACCTTTCAAATTCTTCTCTCCATCTCCTCCTCCATCCTTTGAAGACTTATATCCCTTTTGAGGATTGGAGGTATCCCTTTGAAACCTTGTGCTTCTCTCCTCATAAATAGATTTCACCATTTGTGTCATATCAAATAATTTTTTCCTAAAGTATTTCTGAACTTCTAACATATTTTCAGGCTCTCCTTCATGTGACATACTTTTTGAAGATTCAGGTACAAATTGAGTTAGAATATCTGGTGGAGATTGTGGTAAAATTTCTCTCCTTGTCCTTGACCCAACATAAGGACTTGAAACCACATGTTTTCCTTCTCCTCTCTTGAGGTTGAACCTTGTACTCATCACAACAAATAATTAAACCTTCACAACAACAAAGAAAACCTAAGATTTGATAACAAACTTATCTTTATATGAAGTTGCTTGAATATTATGTAAATTTTGCAAGTGGTTAACTTAGGGTTTTAAACCTCTTTTTTAAATTTCTCAAACACATTAACATGCATTAGAAGTACAATTTTTGCAGTAAAAAAGAGACAATATCACCATAAAAATAAACACACAACAACAGTTGATGAAGGAGTTCAATCCTTCTAGGCTACATCTCCTGATCCATCTTCCAATGGTTACGCCTCTTTCATTATTCTCAAAAAATGTTGTTTACACATAATTACACTTATCAAATGGTTGTACTAATAGCTCCAATGAATTCAGAACTATAAAAAACCCCTACCTAGCCTTTTTCTTCTCCCAAAAAGGATAAAAACTGAATATGTTAAGAGCCTCCCAAGTTCTTCTCCAATTCGTCTGACAAATTCACCAATTCAACTACCTGTCCTACAATTCTGTACCTTTTTCCAATAACTGAGTGACAATTTCGTGAACTGTTGATGCAATTTGTAGCCTCCTTAGTTGTGTTGATGACCCTCTACTTGACCCAAAACGCGCCAAGTGGATGAATAAGCGTTGCCAATTTCATTTTCCTGCTGGTTTATAAATTCAAATTGAGTTTGTGGGCTAATATGTGGTAGATGTATGGTTGCGTTAGCCAAACCCTGCCCCAACACATTCCATTACCTACCGCTCGTTTCACATTGGGCAGTTACACAAAAGATTAACGGTTTTCATGTGATTATGCTACATGTTCGTTGTTGTAGTTAAAAAACTTCCAACTATAATTTTAATTGTTGGCATCCCTCCATGTGAACAAGCCTTTGTTAAACTTTTCTGTTGGTAATCACATCAGAATTTGGGTTATGAGATTAAGGTTTGGGTCTAATGTTTAATAAAACACACCGGATATAATGTTGTGCCACACGAATTTGGTTATAATATCATATTTTGGTTTTACATAAAAATTTAATGTTGGTCGGGGTTAGCCCCTAACCGTGGTCCATGGATTGAGTTCGGAGGTCAACCTCAGTCCAACCCCTGCCAACAACTGTATTAAAACATAAATAATGATTTTGATCCATATGGGTTAAGGCCCATCAGTTAGCGAAGTTGGTAAATGGTTATGATGTGCATGCAGATGTCAGTTGTTCGATTCTCGTAGGGTGCTCTCGGACCTACAAATATTTTGGACCAATGCAGAGAGGCTACACGACTGACTCCAGTTCGCCCACGTGGCTCCCTGCTATTGGTTGACCCTCCAAGTAATACACCAAATGAACCAATCAACATTGGACACATGGCGAACGAAGATAGGCTAGAGAGGAAAAGTCAGCACGTACGATTAGGGTCTAGTCAGTAGTGCGGATTACTGATTGTGCAACCCTGCACTGAAAACTAAAAATATTGTTGTATTCCTAAATGAACATATCACGATTGCAGGAGCCTACAAAGCCAATTGTTCGCAGAACAAGTTACATTAGATTCAGAACAATGAGATCTACGCAATCGTTTAGGTTCTATGTAATTCTGAAAACTTTAAATTTCGAGCATAAATTTGTTCCACCAGATCACTTAAGATAGAAACTCGACTTTTTAAAGTTTTTCCTAAGGTTCAATCCTTATTTCTGTCTATCCTTGGCTCATGGGATAGAAGTGATCCCATCAATTCATTAGCTGTCAGCATTGTCTAATCTTTGGCTTCTTCAATGGATACTAGTACATCAAATCTGGTAGAGAAAGACATGGTGATCTTCTCAACCATTTTTTGATCTTCTATATCATCACCATAAATCATTAACTATTTTACGATAGTTAAGACCCGATTCATGAATGAATCGATATCCTCTATTTTCTTTATTTCCAAACTTTGATAATCTCTCCTAGTATTCTGCGACTTAACAATATTGACTTTGGGATTTGAAATGTCGACCATTGTTTTATAACACTGTGGATAATCCAGAGATCTATTCAATAAACGATAACCACAGAAGTTTGAAAACCATAAATATTGACTTCAGTCATACCTTTGCATATTGTTTCCAAAATCTCTCATGTTGTCTTTGTTGAAGACATGATCATAATTTTCTGGAACACTACTGGATCCACTCCTTGTTAGACAAGTTGTAATGCTTGAAATTATTCTTTTTGTATTTCCTCAATCACTGCTTCTATGCAATAGTGAGGGTTTGTTCAACTACTTCATCTCTAGGTTTTGGAAACCCAACTAGACATTCTCCCAAATATCATAATCGTTAAACATAGTCTTCATCTTAATAGCCCAGCCATCATCACATTTCCTTATAAATAATAAAAACTATAAATGAAAACCTATTAAAGTCATCTTAAAAAAAATCATGTCCAAAAAGGAACTTCATTTTCAAACTTTTATAATCTTCTTTGTAATAAACTCTGGAAAACAACATTATAAAACACTCTTGTGTAAAGCCTTTTTATAAACCTATTTAATAAAGCCCCTCTCACAAGTATGATTTGAAAAAGTTAAAGAAGTTGTGAGGTATGTTTAAAAGACTTTAATAAAAAAATTTATTGCATACCACGTCATATTTTCACACATCACAAGTTATTATTTTTTTTATAAAAAAATGTTGGAAAGGAAAGGAGTAAAGACACAAAATAACATACACAAACCATAACAATAAATGTCATTTTTTTATTGACTTGATAATTACATTAAACCTAGTGAAAAATATTTAAACATATTAACTAGTACTTCACTCAAAATAACTTAATATAATTACACACCCTAAATTCTACTTTACCAAAAATAGACTAAAATAACACTCACTTGACTCAATTAAACAACTATGCTTAGGAAATTAATTAGCTATCTTTAAAAGTATCACAATTTCAATATCGTTAAGAATATTTCCAAACATTTTCCTAATTTGTATCTGAATATTCGCAATGATTATTAAATTGGATCTAAATATTCGAGTAAGTTCTATTTTAAATTTGATCAAAGAAATTACGGGCAAAGTCAATAACAATACATCATTTAGAAATTTAAGGTACAAGACCCATGCGAACAAAAATAAGTAATTCTGTCAAAGTTGAATCCCTTTGAGTGCACAGGTCAACAACAATGCAAAATATTTCAAGTTTAATTGCACAGGTCAACAACAATGCTGCAAAATATTTCATGTTTGAGTGCACAGGTGAACAACAATGCTGCAAAATATGTCATGTTTGAGTGCACAGGTCAACAACAATGCAAAATATTTTAAGTTTTATAAAATAATTTACATTTAAAAGTCCATAACACCATAAAATTTCTAAATTTTCTAAATTTAGAAGTTTAGAAAATTTTACTTTACTAAACTAAAACTTGCTCAACTTGACTAAATTAAACAACTATGCTTAGAGAACTAATTATCCATCAATAAAAGTATCACAATTTCGATATCGTTAAAAAAGTTCCGACATTTTACTGATTTGTATCTGAATATTATCAATAATTATTATTTGATCTAAACATTCGAGTAAATTTGTTGTTCTCTGCATACAGAGAACACAATCATGCAAAATATTACAAATTTGATCAAGAAAATTACGCGCAAAGTCAATTTTAATACATAATTTAGAAATTTAAGGTACAAGACCCATGCGAACAAAAATAAGTAATTCTGTCAGAATTTGAATCCCTTTGAGTGCGCAGGTCAACAACAATGCAAAAAATATTTCAAGTTTAAGTGCACAGGTAAACAACAACGCTGCATAATATTTCAAGTTTGAGTGCACAGCTCAACAACAACGCAAAATATTTTAAGTTTTATAAAATAATTTATATTCAAAGTCCATAACACCATAAAATTTCAAACTTCAATATTAAAGAACCATTTAAAAAAACCTTGCTCAGAAATCTGTCAAATTTCGATTCATTTGCATTCAGAGGTTAACGTAAGATATTTAAAACTTCAGCGATTTTTGTCAAATTTCGATCCATTTACAATGAGAGGTTAACAATGACGCTAAACATTGCAAATTTCAACGAAAACTTTCCGTAAAAAATTACCATAAGCACGAAATTTTCAACATACAACCGTAAACCAGCAAACAGTATGGATCCGACATGGGTGCGTACGGACTTCATCTCCACTGCAAATCTATGGGCCAAACTAAAGGGTAAGTACAGGTCTCTTCCTTTCTTCTTCATATGGGAGATATGGTTGGCGCACAACAGATTAATTTTTGATAATATGGATTTTCATATTTCACACATTTATGCCTCAATTATGCGATGGATTGATGAGCGCCACTTGCATTTTTCTGGGATTATGGATGGCTCTCATAGAATCAGACCACACGAGATTTCCATCCCAACAGTTTTCTTTGATGGGGCATGCAAGGATGGGATTATGGGTTGTGGTGCCTGGGTCAAAATATCTGGATCTGAAAGAATACATTTACACTGGAATGGTGGCCCTGGCACAAATAACAAGGCTGATTTTATGTCCATTTGGGGTGCTCGACTTGAAAATAATTATATTATTTTGTATTAATGGAGAAAAGGTTACACAAGTTGTAACGTATCTCCTTAGTTTAGGATTTGTTCCTAGAGTTTAGTGGTTTGGTTGCAACTTCCTGATTTCTAGTAATGTAATTAATGATGTAATCTTTCATTCATGAAGGTAGGGTGTACGAGAGTGATCTCTCAGTTCTGAGTGTAGTCTACAGGTGCAGTACTCACCTGTGAGCTACAAATCCTTCTTTTCAATTATGTGCATATTTTATCTTGGTATCAGAGCTCAGATTGGGTGAGCCTGATCTTTTATCGCCTTTTTGGCTGGAGTGCCTTTGTGGCCAGTTTCCCTTTGTGGCAAAAGAGCTATGTGCTCACAGAGCTTTGTGCTCGACCGAGCAGGTGGATTTCAGTAACACCTGGCTCATGGACTCAGATGATTTTTTAATTTTCTGAGCAGAAGGGGGTTGGCACCCTTTTCGCGCTAACAGTCGCGCCAGGAAGTGCAACTGGCGCGTCTATTTGGCTCATAATCACGCCACCGCTCCAAAATACTAGATTGGCGTGGAATCGCACGAAAAAATCGCGCCAATTGATTTGCCTTGCATCATTTTTATCTGGGCGTGGATTTTTCGCTCGGGAGGGCGCCAACTCACCTTCAAGGGGATCCGTGGGAAGCCTCACCTTCGCTAGACGATTTGCGAGAGGTGCAAATCGGAGAAGTTGCGGATCTATCCGGGAGAGGCAGATCGGATCAGTTTTGATCAGATCGGTTTTGTGGCTGTATTGGAATACAGCGGATTTTCTCATTGGAGCAAGATTGAATTGTAGATTTGTCAGATATTGCTGGATCTAAATCGAAGATACAGTGGGTGGATCAGGAGACCAGCAGATCAGTGGTAGAGCAGTGGTAGATCGGGTGACAAGATCTGATAGGTATTCATTTTTTTTTTCTAAATCAGTTGGGTAGATTCATTTATTTGTAGATCAGTTCAGAATGAGTAATACGATGGAATCTTATCTCCACGAGTCTGGCAAACGCGATGGATCTAACTTCACAAATTGGAAGTTTAAGATTCAGACCTTGCTTGAGGGTGCGAATGCATGGTCGATAGTTACAGGTGATGAGCAGAGGCCGAATTCACACAACGGGGCGAATACACAGGAGAAAGAATGGGATAAGCGAGAAAACAAGGCGAAAGTCTTGCTGAAGATGTCCGTAAAGGACAAAATTATCCCTCATATCAGAGACTGTAAAACGTCCGCGGAGATCTGGATGACCATCAAAAGTCTGTATCAAACCCAGAATACAAGTCGAATTATGGCACTCAAAAGCAAGTTGTTCTCAATGAAGATGGATGAAAGTGAGACTGCTGCTACATTCATTGTGCGAATTAAAGATGTGAAAGATGGATTGGGGGACATCGGGGAGAAGGTGTCTGACTCTGATCTTGTCACAATCACACTGAACGGGATGCGAGATGAATTTCAAATGTTCATCACTGGATTGGTGGCAAGGGAGAAAGCGCCTACATTTGAAGATCCCCTAGGGATCTTGCTGCAAGAGGAGGAGCAGCGACAGAACTTAAAACCCCAGAGCGATGATCTTGCTCTGATGGTGAAACAGCGACCATTCAGAGGGAAGCAGCCACAGCAGCAATCACAGTCGCAATTGCAGTAGAGAGGAGGTACATCGCAGAAGAGTCCGTATAAAGGTATGCTTGTACATCATCTTGTAAAGAAATGTTATTATTTTGGAAAGAAGGGTCATATACAGAATGAATGCTTTAAGAAGTAGGCAAATGATGCAAAGAAAAAGTTGGTGATAGAAAAGCACAGAGGATATTTTGTTGAAGAAGATGTTGAAGAAGATGAAGATTTCAGTCACGAATTCCGACTGTTCACAGCTAACTGTGCCCTTTCAGCATCCAATGAGGACGACATCTGGTATGTCGATTCCGGTGCATCCTCTCACATGACAGGTAAAAAGGAATTTTTTGAAAATCTTGAAGAAAGTACATATGGATCAAAAAATTATTTAGGAGATGATAGTGGATACGAGATTAGAGGCTATGGGGATATTCCAGTAAAGCTACCAAATGGTAAAATCAGTCATCTTAAAAATGTGTTATATGTACCTGGAATTAAGAAAAATCTGATATTTGTATCCATGATAACTGATCAAGATATGCAATTTGAATTCTTCAAGACTCATTGTGTCATAAAGGATTGCAAGAAAGAAATTGTTGCAACGGGCGTGCGCGTTGGAAGCCTATATAGACTGGATGTAAAGAGTTTACCACAGCGAGCCATGGTTGTAGGTGGATCGACAGCCAAACAACTCTGGCATCAGAGATTCGGTCATTTGAATTTTTGAGACCTCATGCTATTGTAGAGAAAAGGTATGGTTGAGGGACTCCCTGTATTTCATAATACTCGGTTAAATTGTGATGGATGTGCCTTAGGTAAAATGCATAGAGAACAGTTTCCTGTGCATGATAGAAGGAAGGAAACAGATATTTTAGAACTAGTGCACACTGATATATGCGGACCTATGCAAACAAGGTCGCTAGGTGGAGCATATTACTTTCTGTTATTTACTGATGACTGCACTAGATATTCATGGGTTTATTTTCTGAGTAGAAAGAGTTAGACTTTCCAGTGCTTTATAGAATTTAAAACCTTGGTGGAAAAACAGTTTGGAAAAAGTATAAAAATTCTCCGGTCTAATCAAGGGGGAGAATACAAGTTAGGGGAATTCATGAAATTCTGCGAATCTCATGGGATTGTACAGCATTTTACAGTGCCACACACACCACAGCAGAATGGAGTGGCAGAGCGCAAGAACAGAACCTTAGTGGAGTGCGCAAGGAGCATGTTACAAGGTAAGGGTCTATCTAATAGTTTTTGGGCAGAGGCTATTAATACTGCTGTATATTTGAAGAACAGAAGTCCAACCAGGTATCTTGGCTTCAAAACTCCTTTTGAAGCTCTATATGGATTTAAACCAGCAGTAAATCATCTAAGAGTATTTGGGTCAAAAGCATTTGCCCATATACCCAAAGCTGATAGGAAGAAATTAGACCCTAAAGTTGTTAAATGCATCTTTGTTGGTTATGGCACAGAATTTAAAGCATATAAGTTGTTCAATCCTGAGTCTCATAAGATATTTGCAAGCAGGGATGTAGTGTTTCATGAACAGGTTCAAGACGGGAAAGATGACATTGGTGATGATTGGCACATTCCATTGTTGATGGATGAAAGCAGCGAGGATGAAAGAGAATAGGAGCAGAAACAGGAGCAGAAAGAAGAACAGGAAGAAGGTGATAATGCAAGCCCAATTAGATCTGAAGAAAACAAATTTGAGGTAAGTCCCCTACCAAGGAGATCAGGTAGGAAGACTCAAAAACCATTAAGATTGAAAGACTATGCTTTGATGTCAAATATTTTGAACATTGTAGAGCCCACTAATTACAAAGAAGCTAGTCAATTTGAGGAATGGAGGGCTGCTATGAATGAAGAGATAGAATCTATTCTTAGAAATAACACTTGGGATTTAGTTGAACTGCCTAAGAATAAAACACCTATAGGATGTAAATGGTTGTTTAAACCAAAAATGAATGCAGATGGAAGTATTGAAAAACTAAAAGCTAGGCTAGTTGCAAAGGGGTACTCACAACAGGAAGGCATAGATTTTGATGATACCTTTGCACCTGTAGAAAAGTTAAACACTATCAGAATGCTTATCTCTCTAGCAACTAAACATAATTGGGAGCTACACCAGCTCGATGTCAAATCTGCATTTTTAAATGGTGAATTAAAAGAGGAAATTTACTTAGTACAACCAGAAGGGTTTGTAAAGCAGGGGCAGGAACATCTTGTTTGCAGATTGAAAAAGGCGCTATATGGCTTAAAGCAAGCACCCAGGTCTTGGTACGAAAAGGTTGATTCTTTATTTTTAGAGCATGGTTTTCATAGGAGTTTAAATGACCCAAATTTGTATACCAAGTACAATAAGCAGGGGCATATTATTTTGACTTCTTTGTGTGTAGATGACATGATTATAACAGGAAATTCAGATAATTTAATCAAAGAAATCAAAAGGCAGATGGCACAAGTTTTTGAAATGAAAGATCTCGGAAGTCTCCATTACTGTCTGGGATTAGAAGTATGGAGAGATACTAGGCAAACTTTTCTTACCCAAGGGAAGTATGCTAGAAATCTGTTGGAAAAGTTTGGCATGGATCAGTGTAGGTTAGCAGTGACACCTTTGCAGCAGAATTTGAAGTTGTGCAGTGACGATGGCACTAAGGAGGTGGATGCTACGATGTACAGATAGCTGGTTGGGAGTTTGATATATCTCACAACAACCAGACCAGACTTGGCATACTCTGTTACTGTGTTGAGCCAATTCATGTCAAAACCACTTAAAAGTCACTAGGTAGCAGCAAAAAGCGTGTTGAGGTATCTTTGTGGTACTGTTAATTATGGCATTTTATACACTGACACATCTGATGTTATTCTAGCAGGTTTTTCAGATTTAGACTGGGCAGGTAACCTGGATGATCGAAGGTCTATCACAGGTTACGCATTCAGCATAGGATCCGGGGTCATAGCATGGAGCAGCAAGAAGCAGAGTACTGTAGCACTGTCTTCATGTGAAGCTGAGTATCAAGCATTGTGTGCAGCAACGTGTGAAGCGATCTGGTTGAGAAGGCTTCTCAATGATGCAGGAGAAGAACAGAAGAATTCCACTTTCATCAAAAGCGACAACCAGAGCACTATTAAATTAGCATACAATCCAGTGTTTCATAAAAACACCAAACATATAGACACTCAATTCCACTTTGTCAAAGAGAAACTACAGTCAAAAGAAATTATTGTTGAATATTGTAAAACTTGTGACAATATGGCTGATATTTTTACAAAGCCTCTTGCACGTGTAAAGTTTGAATTGTTTAGAAGGATGCTAGGAGTTCAGGACAATCCTTTCTCCATTAAGGGGGGGAGTTGAAAATAATTATATTATTTTGTATTAATGGAGAAAAAGGTTACACAAGTTGTAAAGTATCTTCTTAGTTTAGGATTTGTTCCTAGAGTTTAGGGG